>BLSH010106108.1:1127280-1137748 GCA_018402905.1 Glandirana rugosa | reverse complement strand
TGGGTGCATGTATGTCTTTGGGTACATGTATGTGTGGGTGCATGTATATGGGTTCATGTATGTAAGTGCATGCATATATATATATATATATATATATATATATATATATATATATATATATATATGTGTGTGTGTGTGTGTGTGTGTGTGTGTGTGTGTGTGTGTGTGTGTGTGTGTGTGTGTGTGTGTGTGTGTGTGTATTTATATATGGGTGTGCATGAAATGAATGTGTGTGTGTTTATATATGTGTACATATATACAGTATATATATGTGTGTATGATATATATATATGTGCATTATGTATGTGTTTATATATGTATGTGTGTGTACATGTATGTATGCACATTCTATGTATGTGCTTTTAATCCTGACCCCCCTATGTGTACAATCACTAATTTTTTTTTCCCCGCTTGTTCATAGTACCAGCAAAAACAATGCTGTTCCTCTGAAAGCGATCCATGCTCAGGCATTTGACAGCTGGTAAAGAGGCAATCTGACCGCTTGTTTTAACCCTCTAAATGCATCACCACTATGCTGCAACTGTGTGCAATGCACACAGTTGTGGAGTGGTTGCAGTGCATCCTCATTCACCTAGGGGTAACCTTCAAGGGAGCCCTGACTGTAAACAGATTGAGAAACTCCGGCATAGAGGAACCAATCTCTCCATTTTCCTCCTGCAGCCGCTGAATGGTTGCGGGAGGGAGTGGAGAAGTGTGGGGGGAAATGGAGAGATCGGTTCCTTTGTAGCCACACACTTGTGACCGGGCCCTGGCGTTCCGCCACCGGGCTCAGAGGAAAGGGCCCTGTCAGGGGGGGCCCTTCATGGTTTCTTGCAGCGGGGCCCTGAGGGTTCTAGTTACGCCACTGCAGCAAACGATATCACCTGTGATATATTTCAGTTATCTTGCAAACCTGGCCTGTTGGTGGACCCTGAGGACAGGAGTTGAGAACCACTGCTATAGTAGATACTCTCCAGGTTGACAGCATGTGTTGCTCATAAAATCAGTAGTTGGAGATGGGGGCCATTACTTTACTGCAAATTAGAAAAAGTATTCTGTAATCAGGAAAGCATTTAAAGTCCTACACACACAATCACGACAATTCCATGACCAAAGCAGTTAATGAAAAGCATGAATAACTTTCATCTATCTAAATGCACACATGGTCTACAATAAAGGAAAATGGCATGCAGAATATGAAGCATGAAAAGATCTTAACACAGTGAATTCCTGAAAACAATGCTGCTCCCCATATATCGTAAGACCGTTTACTTCTTCAGAACATTTTTTCTTTTAACAAGAATGTTTTCCCAGACTCCATGTTCAACAATTTTGCCTTAATGATACCGTGTCAAAACAGTGGGTTAAACTCTGCAGTGAAGCAAAAATTGTTTACTTCATTTTGCTTGAATGTGTGCTGGTATTTCATAAAGATAAAATTCTTTTCTAGTTTGTTCATTGGGTCAGAAGAAAACCACAGTGCTAGTATGTGCTTTCCACTTTTTATCTTTAAGCTTCACTTCAGGCACATATTAAAACTATAATCTAACATAATAATAAAAAAAAAAATCATTAAACATACTTTAAATGTAAGTAGCTTAAATGCCAGGTTTATACTATTTCAGCCTCCTGTTCAAACCTGTACAACATAATGTAGACTGGGAGAGGGAGGGGCAGCACGCTGAGCCAATCAGCTGTCCTGCACACACATGTGCTGACAAGGAAATTGCTGAGAGGAGAGAGCTGCTTCTTTGTTGTCCAAACACAGTCTGGAGACAGGAAGGTGACTTTGTTGTGTCACTTAAAGCGGTATTAAACCAAAATCCAAAAATGTTATATAATGTCAGCTTACCAATCATTAGATGAGCCGGCTGCATTCACTTTCTTTTTTTCCCCTCTAGTTTCACCTGGCAATCCAGCCCATAATACACCTCCCGTATTATACAGACACCACTCTGAATGATTGAGCACAGAGGACAGATTTGGACAACAGCTTTGCCGGGGGGGTAAATATAGTAGCAATTTTAGATAAACACATAGAAACTGAACTCCAGCTAATACTTTATATTCAGTTGTAATAAACCTTTTTTTCCTTTTGGTATAGAGGTTTTATGTACATAAATAAAAGCTGATCATTGTAACCACCCTGGTCAGTGGTAAATGGTATGTCTCATCCCCAAAACTGCAAGAGCACATTCTGTTAAAAAACAACAGACTCACTGGCTGGATCAACAGAAAAAAAATTGAAGAAAGCAAGCCTAAGAATGATGCCAATACAGCTATCACAAATAAGAATTGGTAAGCTGCAATATAAAAAAAATATTTACTTTTGGGTTTAACCACTTAACGACCGGGCCATAGCCGAATGACGGCTACAGCACAGTCGCTTAATTCTGGGAGGGCGTACTTTAACGTCCTCCCAGAATCGAGCACAAACGGTGGGTCACAGATCGCGGTAAAGGGCCAATGACAGCTGCCCTTTACCATGTGATCGCTCCGTCCGGAGCGATCAGCGCAAAGAAACCAGTGTCATGTTCGGTCCTCTCCGCTGTTCACACAGATCGTGTGAGCAGCATAGGGAGAAGATGCAGTATGAGGCTGCAAAGGGTATGCCAGCTCCAATGGGTCAATAAAGTGCCCCATCAGTGCCCATAAGTGCCCCAATCTGTGCCCAGCGGTGCCATATCAGTGCCCAACGGTGCCCAAATCCGTGCCATATCAGTGCCCAGCGGTGCCATATCAGTGCCCAGCGGTGCCATATCAGTGCCCAGCGGTGCCCAAATCCGTGCCATATCAGTGCCCAGCTGTGCCATATCAGTGCCCAGCTGTGCCATATCAGTGCCCAGCTGTGCCATATCAGTGCCCAGCTGTGCCATATCAGTGCCCAGCTGTGCCATATCAGTGCCCAGCTGTGCCCCAATCCATGCCCAATAGTACCATATCAGTGTCCATTAGTGCCATATCAGTGCCACATCTGTGCCCCATCAGTCCTCTACATGCCATGTCATTGTGTTGGTGCTCCCTGTATGTTGGGCCTCTCTATGTGGCAACGCTGTGTAAAAGTCACACACATGGGGTATCGCCATACTCAGGAGGAGTAATAGAATATATTTTGGGGTGTAATTTGTGGTATGCTTATGCTGTCTGTAAGAAATAATCTGCTAATATGACAATTTTACATCCCACATTTTTGAGATGGGGATGAGGGACACCTATAAGCAAAAATATGCAGGCATAGGACACACCCCTTGCCACACCCCCTTAAAGGAGAATTATACAAAAAAAAAAAAACAAGTTTGGTTAAACCCACAAGTGCTTTTTTTACCACTATGATTTCTTTATATTGGCACTTGGAATTTACAAATGCAGCAATTTAGAAATCAGATGAAAGGTTTAGCACTGGGAAACACTTTCTATAGATAAAAAGTGCATTTTATATACAACTATATAGATCAGACCAAAATGAGGGACAAATGAGGAGGAAAGAGGGACATTGCTCCTAATCAGGGACAGTCCCTCGAAATCAGGGACAGTTGGGAACTATGATTTTGTGGAAAAAAAAATATTGATTTTTTTTTATTTATTGCGCAAAAAATAAAAACCCCAATGGTGATTAAATACCACCAAAAAAAGCTCTATTTGTGTGAAAAAAAGGACAAAAATTTCATATGGGTACTGTGTTGCATGACTGAGTAATTGTTCAAAATGTGAGAGCGCTGACAGCTGAAAATTGGTCTGGTTGTTAAGGGGGTTTAAGTGCCCAGTGGTCACGTGGTTAATACTAATTTAACTGCAGTGGGAGAAGTAAGGTCACCTGGCTGGCTGTGCTGTGTAAATCCCAGGAAAGAATGGACACAGATAATTCGGGAGGAAAAACAAATCCCATATGGGTATTTTAACTGTCCATTTAGCAATTTGCCTGGAGTTCAGGTTTGAAGTTCATTTTCTGGAATTTGACACTATCCATCTTTCATTTACTCAGTTGACCAAACCTGATCTATTATTTTAAGGCCTCCTTCACACACTAAATTAGGTATACACACTGAATTTCAGCAGCAAGAATTAGCAGATTATTGAGATTGGGATGACAGATATATGCAAACAATGACTGCTGCTCAGCCTGCACAAAGTAATGACAGGCTGAGAGGAGCGGTCGCAGTTCGCATGTATCCTCACATGATGTTAGGGAGAGATGTCCAAGCCTGGATACATCTTTCTGCGCCATGAGACATTCATCTGTCAAATGACTCCATCAGCTTATCATTCATTCACATGGGTAGAGCGGCTGCAGCTAGATGTAAACATAGATGATTTTGCAGACTGGCACTAATTATCCATGTGAATGAGACCTAAATAAGCTTGTTGTCATGATCATGGAACAGATAGCTCCATTTATACCATATGTGTTCAATCTACAGGATCTATTCTAAAGGGCTTTTATTAGTCCCTTCCATAATCACTACTTTTTCCCCAGAGTCATGTATTCTTTTTATAATGATCTTTGGGCCTGGTTTGGGAAATGCTCAGTCCAAGCACAGGAGATACTATCCATCCGCTGAAGGATAAAAAAAATGGACATCAATGCATCTCTATGGAAAAACTGTAGGAAAAAAATAAAATAAAGCGGGACTTTATACAGAAGTGAGTACACCCCTCACATTTTTTGTAAATATTTTATTCTATCTTTTCATGTGACAACACTGAAGAAATGACACTTTGCTACAATGTAAAGTAGTCAGTGTACAGTTTGTATAAGGCCCCTTTCACACTTGTGCAACTTGAAAGTCACGCGATTTTGCCACGACCTGAAGCAATGCCTGTGTAATCCTGAGGTCTGTGGACCTCAAGTCGCATCAAAGTCAAACCAAAGTAGTGCAGGGACTGACTTGAAGTCGCACAGATATGAATGATACTCATTGAAAATCATGGGGTACGACTTGTCATGTGACTTTGCAGTCCCAAGTTGCAGGACAAGTTGCACAAGTGTGAAAGGGGCCTTACAGTGTAAATTTGCTGCACCCTCAAAATAACTCAACACACAGCCATTAACCACTTCCTGCCTGCACAATGTCGTAAGACGTCTCGGACTGAGTGGGGATATCTGAATTACGTCTGCAGCTATAGGCACCATTCAGATATCTTCTTTTAGCTCCAGCGATTCCCTGCACTGTAAGAACAATCATGGCAGCTGTTCAAACACTTGACTGTTCTTACAGGAGGTGGGGTGGGATTCCCCCGCCCCCCCGACTCGCTGGAACAATCGGCAAGAGGGAGAAGGAATCCATCCATGCCGGATGTTGATCACAGAGCTTTCCGGTGGGCCAGATGGTCCCTGGACTCTGTGACCTTTTGGTGGCCTGGCGCGATGTGATGACGTCCCTCCCAGCCTCTGCATTTGAAAAAATGCCGCTGCTTAGGCTGGGAAGCCTGAATCTTTTTTTTCCAAGTTTCCCAGCCTAGAGGCGAGATATGGGGACTTACTGACCCTAGGTCTTGCTGCAAAGAGGGCCTTTCACACATTATACCTATTACAAGGGATGTTTACATTCCTTGTAAATAGGAAAAAAAAAAATCAAGATCAATGAGAGCAGTAAAAAGCACTGCACTGACATCAACAAGGCCACATGCACAGTGGACGTTTTTATCAGCTGCTGTTTTTGGCTTCAGGTGTTTTTTTCTGCAGTCAGTAAACTCCCCAGCATGTTATCCTATGTGTCCATGCACACAGGTTTTCGGCAGAGGCATTTTCTGGCTGGAAAAAGAACAGAACTAGTGGGTGTGAAGGAGTTTTTCAGCTGTAAAAACACTCTAAGGCCTCATGCACATTGGACGTTATAAAAACGGTAGTAGCGTTAGCTGTAGAAAACTGTAGCAGAAGGAGTTTTGCATTCACGTTTTCCAGTGTTCTTTAGCTGTAGCATTTTTTTTTTTTTGTTTTTTTTTATAGCAAAACTATACTCCCTGAAAAGCTTATGGCTCAAAAACGTTGATAAATGCCGTATAGCCATGTTTTCTTTAGCTTTTTTAAGCTTTTATCAGAGTTAGAGTGTTCCTCTGCAAACCCACTAATTCTGGGTTCTTTTCCAACCACAAAACGCCCCTGCCAAAAACTGCTGATAGCAGCCTATGTGTGCATGGACACATAGGATAACATGCTGGGGAGTTTACTGGCTGCAGACAACAGCTGTAAATATGTTCAGTTTGCATGATGCCTTAGGCTCTATTTACACGCGGTGCTGTTTCAACCTCCCCTAAATGTTTTATCTTGACAGTTAGAAACCGGCGTCTAAAACATCCGTTTTGCCGCGTTTTGCATGTCGTGTTTAGCGGCATTTTGATGCATTCGCATCTAGGAGTGTTTTTGCAAATAAATAACTTTTTTTTAATGGAAACACCTGTAAACGAAACGTTCCTAGACGCGAGTTACCGCGTTTACAAGCGGTTTGGCATTTCAAATGCCTCTGAACTGGCGTCTGAACCCATTTTTTGCATTCCAAAAAAGCCTCTAGACTCAACTGCCTGGAAACGACCTTAAACGACCCTGTGTTAATGTACTGATAAGATAGAGGAGATTTCAGGGTCAGCTGAAAAAAACGGCCAAATGCTTCTAAACGTCTGTTTATCAGCAGCAGTGTAAATGGGGCCTAATGCTGAAAAACGTGGCTATTCTGCATTTATGAGCGTTTTTGAGCCATAAGCTTTTGTGGGAGTAAAGTTTTGTAAAGTACATTTTTATAATGTCCAGTGTGTATGAGGCCTTTGTTGTATAAGACTAGCAGTGACAGGCAGCTGTGCCTCCTACACAGCAGATATCAAGCTATGAAGCTGCGGGCACACCCACAATACAGCTAGGAATTGCACTGCTATTTTTAGGAGGTATTCACAACAAAATGCAGATTTTCATGGTACTGCTATGCCACATTTAACATTTCTGGATATTCCCTACAAAATTCCCTTTTGGAAATCATGTCCACTTCCATTTTCAGGCTGTTCCTTGGAGAGAAAGTGATAATGTAACTCTGCCTATCCTCCAAAAGTTGTATTTTGTCTTATAGTTTATGGATTCACAAATTGTTGTTAAAGGCAGCAGTAATTACAGTCGTTCCTTTAAAGCAGGAAAGTTCTTGAATGCTTCCAGTGAGCTCATTTAAAGGGAATCCCATTTTTAAAACAATCAAATGATTAAGGTTCAATGTGTTTTTATTTTGAAGAGTTCATCTTGAGCCACATCTTGGCTCTTGTGTAGAAATTTGAAAATGTCATAGTCCCCTCCTTCCCAAGCCAATTTTCATCTTCTAGGGACCACCAACAATAATCTCATATTAGAAACGTCTGGTTGTGTGTCCTAACTGCTAAATTACTGAGGTGGAGAAAGAAGAGTGCTAGAGCTTCGGGACTAGATCATATTGCTGTGTGCACATGCGCTCGCCCCTGCAGTGCTTTAATTAAATCAAGCCCTCAGTAAACCAAATCTATTTTCATACTCCATACATATAAACCGTAATGTGGTCTGGTGAATAATGGCCCAGCAAAACAATACTTCAAAACCCAAAATAAGACTTTAAAAAGCTGCACATGTCCTCTAAGAATGTAATCTTGCTTTGCAAATTAGTCTGCAGAACAACAAGTAAAACTGCAATTGTTCTATGAATTAGATTCGTTATATGGAAGCCATTTTCCTATCTCAATCAGTCAATTAAATTCTGGAACTAATGTACTGCTGTTTACACCACCAACAAGTGTAATATAAGATTTGGAGACATCTGCTTAAGTCAGGTAAGGTTAATCATCTTATCGCATAATCTGATCTCCTCAAGCAAATTGATCCGACTGGATCATTTGGTCCTGGTACAGATCTTTGAAAGAAAATCTGAAGTCTGATATGGGATAAACAGATCTGTGAAGACACTTAAATTAATCCTTCAATCCTTAAAGGAGGCAGAGCAGTGTACCTTAAACCCAATTGGATATTTATAAAAGTCTAACACATAGTTTTGTATGTATTTGCTACTTGTGCTGCTAATAAAGGCTAAGAAACTAGTGAACACTTATATTCACATAGCCAGCAAGTGCTAGCACCGCAGCATAGAGTTCTGTCCCCATGTTCTAGGATACCAGTATCCATGCATATTCCAAGCCCTGGATTAAAAGTGAAATCATTTGTATGGTCAGTTTAAAGTGTGAAAATGCATATCAAAATCTGTAAAATAGTCCTTAAAGTGATACTAAACACACTGTTGAATTTACATTGTCTCTTCTATTTATGTATGTTGATGATGTCACTGTAATTATTTTAATGGAAAAAAAAAACCACTTGACCAAGATCTTTCCCAGCCTGTCTGCAGGGAAACATAAGCAGGAGCAGTCTTCTGCTGTTGGTCACATGTTTAACAAACGTAAACAGCCTTTGGAATACAGAGTAAAAATAAATAATTGATATCAATAAACTGTTTTAAGTTGGCATACAAATCTATATTTTAAATAAAATCTTTATTATTTTGTGGCAATAACATGGTGTGGGTGGATTTCTGCCAGTCACAGGCTGTGTCACGCCCCCTCCAGCCCGTGTCTTAGAGTAAGAGGGAGGTGAAGCCTCCATTAATCAACATGTAATATCCCACCCCCTGTTGTGTTTAGCTGGTTAGTGGGCATGGAAGAGGGAGGGAGGGAGTAGGCTGTCATTTACCACTGTGTATACACCCACATGTGTGACTCTATAGTCACATGGGCTGCTCAGCTGTGATGGGGAAAACTGAGCAGGTGCAGAGTTGCTACCACAGCTGTGAAAATCCATACCTGAATTTGGGACATGAACAGAAGGTGGAGATAGAGAACAGCAGGATCAACCAGTTTTTTTGCAGAATACAGATAATGAATCTCATAGTGACTGAGTGAGTATGAACAGCATGTGATACACCATTTATTGATAGTTTTTTACAATGTGTGTTTAGTGACACTTTAAGGATTGACATTGGCAAATATAGATTGGAATGTCAGCAGTTGTTAAAATACAGTATATCCTTATTCACTGATGGGAAGTGTTAGAAAAACAAAACAGTTTTCTGACTAAACTGACTGTCAAACTGTATGTGACCTATTAATACCTCCCCCACATACCCATCCTTTTACTAGTACATTTGTGCTCTCAATCTTTACTACAAATCAATGCTTTTGCTGATAGAGATCATTTCAGCTTCAGTGACTAGAGGCAGTAGCAAAATGCCTGCTCAAGTCAGTGGAAAGAACCTAATTATTTTCACATATTTAATGAAATGCCTTCACACTATGACTACCATTGGACATTACTGACATGAAGCCGTCTTGAACAACTATTGATGTGATTATTATGTTATGGCTATGAGAGAATTATTTTTGAGCTATCTGGTGTGCTATGACTGAGCTCAGCAGACAGAAGATAGGCCTGGAAACAACACATGCACATTTGTGGACATGTCCCGCATTGCAGCATAGCGACTTTCTAGGTACAAAAGTCATACTGACAGATAAAATGGAAGAGAAGTCAAAATTGTATTGCTGAAATAAGCTAACAAGGGCAACCCTTCTCTGCTTTTCTTTAACAAGAACGCGCATACAACCACAGCGTTCCGGTTTAAGAAAGCCGCTGAAGAAACATGGGACGGTCAGATTGTGCATATATAGATAGCTACGGTCAGTTTTAGTGCACAAGCAACCAGTCTACAAACATCTCCTACTGAAAGAGGTGGTGCTTGGATATGGCGCTGTCTGAGTGGTGGAAAATAAATATGTTCTAAATGTCCTGTGTACATATGTTTTGGTAGGATATAAGCCTCTGATTACCAATCATTGGGTTCATATATATAAGGTGCTAAAAATAAATGATTGTGCATAGGTTGTTTTATGTGCAAGTGCTAGTATTGATAAGCTAGTATTTTGTGCAAATTGCTAAAGATTCATAAAAAATTCATAAAAAATTGTGCTATAAAAATTTGAACATATCCATATCTCAACGGGTGCCTTTAAAATACTAATTTGTTGCAAATATAACATAACAGTGAGGTATAAACTATAAATTATATGTAGATTTCTCCGTGCGTACAATAAAAATGGTAATTTCGGCAATCAAATATTGTGATGGTCTTTCTTAATTTTAGGAACAGTTTCTCATATAAATTCCGTGACTTCTGGTGTTTATACAAAGTGTGATGAATGTCTTCTTATATTAAGAATTTATGCCACCTTCCTTTCGGGCCTTGTATTCCTTTGTCGGTCTGAGCTCCGCTGTTGTTTAACCCTTTGTATCTCTGGGGGTTTTGGTTTCCTCCTCTTGGGGTGGGCCTCCTGGTCTAGAAGTCCTATTATTTCTATCCGTGAATTGGGGACGTCCCCATCACGGGAGACCATTCGTCCCATGGTTGTCCCCCTCGTGCTCACTTTTCAGTGGTAAACAGTGTTATTATATTCTTCTGTAAGTAGTGTGAAACATATT
>BLSH010106108.1:1072720-1092175 GCA_018402905.1 Glandirana rugosa | reverse complement strand
CGCTGGTGCACCCCTAATAGATGGGCCGCCCCGGTTTATAACACTCTTGCTCGAGCCATAATGAAAAATTGCCTTGTTCTACTTTAATGTGACTCTTAGGCCTCATACACACGAACGTTTTTTGACGCTGACGTTTTATGGCGTTTTTTGCAGCTCTCCAAGTTAGTCAATGGCCCCATAAAAACGCCGACATTTTTGAGCTGTAGATGGCATCGGCGTTAGTGAGCTGAAACTAGAACCCACGGGCAGTGCGTTCTGAGGCTGTAACGTTTTGGCATTTTTTGACGCTGACGCCACAAAACGCCAACAAATGCCAATATTGAACCAGCGTTTTTAGGTTGAAAAATAGCAAAGGGATGATTTTTTTTAAAAAACGCCTATTGACGCCGACGCTCACTAATGCCAATTCATAACGCCGAAAAACTGAGATTTTTTTTTCCTTGACGTCGGGCCCGACGTTTTGTTTATTTTTTTTAGAAACGTCCGTGTATATGAGGCCTTAGAGGTTAATAAGGCCCTCTGGTGCCCATCAGACTCATCAAAAAACTTACAATATATACAATATTTGATACCAAAAGAACCACAGTGGTGTCCACTGATAACAATCAGCCAAACAATTTCTGTTTTTCCACAATTTTCTGCTAATAGACCTTCCACTCCTGTACAAGGTACAGCATAAATTGCCATTTTTCAGAAAGCCAAAATATTTTCATCACCTTGCCTAGTAGTAAAAAAAAAAAATCCACCTCCCATTGTTCTGTCAAATCCCGTGCCAACATTTTAAGTATTACATCATCAGTGGCCAGCTTCTTTTTGAGTCCAATTGCCTCTGCAGGATATTTCATGTGAGGTACTGGCTACATCACCAAGGTAATCCAGAAGGGGAAACTAAAAGCACTGCTTTTCATTATAACCTTTGTCAGCTGGTTAGTCAAGCTCTGGCTAGGGTCTTAAATAAGGGGAGTAATTGCACGTGTGGAGACGATAAGATGTGGTTGAACGTCTGCAGCGGTTTCATGGTCATCATTATTATGATTATTTTCATTTTTATTTCCATTTTTATATTTATTTCGATTTGTATTTTTATCTAACTTTATTTCTATTCATTCTCACATTCAGTTTGATTTCAATATACTGATTAGACTGTCTTTATGTATTTGGTTACCATGTACAATGTGCAACTTTGTATTTGTATTATTAATGCAACCAGTCTGACATGCTGACACTCAGGGCCAGTTCACACCTAAGCCATCCCAACTTCAGAGGCGACTTTGCTAGGCAATTTGAATGCGACTTCAAGGCAACTTCAAGGCGACTTCAGTACCACTTTCAACGCGACCTCCATGCCAGACGACTTTGCCTGTGGCCAATCAGAAAAGAGAGGGAGGGGGGTTGCCTTAAAAAAAATGTTCTTTTTCCTGTAAAGTCACTTCTTTATAGACGGTGATGCGATTTGGAAGCGACTTCCATTGACCTCTATGGGCTCAAATCGCCTAGAAGTCGCCTTGAATAGTACAGGAAGCTTTTCAGAAGTCGCCCTGAAGTTGGAGTGACTTGAGCAGCGCATATTGAGACGGCTCCCATTCATTTCAATGGGATTTCTGATGCCAAGCGATTTGAGGAGACTTGGGGCGTCACAAGTCGGATTGCAAATCGCCTAGGTGTGAACTGGCCCATAAGGTCTATTATGGGATGCACTTCAATCCAGCCACAGCTGCAGACATTCAACCACATCTCATCGTCTCCACACGTGCAATTGCTCCCCTCATTTAAGTCCCTAGCAGCTCAACAGACCAGCTGATGAAGAAGGCGTGGCCTAAGCCTCTGAAACGCATTCTAATTGGCCGACACTCGAGACAGGCATTGTTCCTAGCCGACTGCTAGGATTTCATGATGGACGATACCGGAAGCTCTCCCTTTCCACATCTTTGGGTCAACTCCTCACAAGGGATCCCTCCACAGACTGTTGGAATCTCTGGTGGCTCAGCTGAGCGCCACTACAGATAAGCCTTATTGATACAGCACCTTTCTATTGTTTCCGGGTTCCCAGGCCTTGCCAAGAAGCAGCCTCACCATTTTCTGAAAAGTGGAAGCAGCAACCAAAGACATTGTCACTAAAAGACTTTATCTATATGCCAATTGCTAGCAGCCCTTACCTCACTGCTTAGGAGACCATGCCTTCTCCCTATATAGTTGATTTACAAATACATATGAATTTTACAACCTCCAGGCAGGGGTTTTAGCGCTGAGCACTCCCCTCAGGGTTTTTGTTTTTATAAATACAGGAGTGCCCGCATACCCTCATGGGCTAGGCACTGCTCTGCTATTTTTCAGGAGGGATTAAGACAAAAATTTAGTTTATTTCACAGTACTGCTAAAGGTACAATTAACACTACAGGATGTTACCTATAACATATTAAACATTCACTTTGTGGATTCATGCACACAGATATTTGTAGGTATTTTATGAACCTGGAGTAAATTTCCAGTGTTTTCCTGCACATGGAGAGCTGCACGTGTCGTATACAACCTAGCTTACAAATAACTGGCTGTATGCGGCCTAATACTTGTAAATGGTGACGCGTCTTTGCATCAGTATTTCCTCTCGCATGTGCGTCCATTGTATTTTCCGAATACGTGGGTAAGTGACAATGCAAAAAAAGCATCATTGTTTACATGCATAGGCAGAAAATACATCGGACTTGCTTGCAGGGTAAATGCTGATGCAAATAAGCATTGGCATTTACAAGAGTATGGCCTCGTACAACCATTCATTTGTATACCAAGCTGTCACTGCACGAGTGCCTCCCCGGGAACAGGAAACTGCTGGGAAATTTACGCTAGGTGCAAAGAATGCCCGTACATATCTGTGTGTGCGTGAACCCTTAGGCCTCATGCACACAGGATGTTTTCTGACTGTTTTACAGCAGCTGTTAGCTGCAGACATTTTTTTTCTACAGTCAATAAACCCTCCATCATGTTATCCTATGAGTTCATGCACACATAGGCTGTTATCAGCTGTTTTTAGCACTGACGTTTTTGAGCTGTAAAAATACCCCAAGACCAGAGGGTTCTGAGAGACGTTTTTCAGCTGTAAAAACGTTCAAACACTCAAAAACACCCAAAAACGTCGATCCAATATTTTTGGACGTTTTAGATCAATTGGCAAAAAGAACCACCAAAAGACGCTGGCCCCTTAAAAACGCCGGTAATATAACGCTGGTAAAAGCTGAAAAAAATCACTGATAAGCTACTGACGTTTTTTGGACTTTTTTTTACAGTCCTGTGTGAATGAGGCTTTAGAGTAGGGATATGCAATTAGGGGACCTCCAGCTGCTGCAGAACTGCAAGTCCCATGAGGCATAGCAAGACTCTGACAGCCACAAGCATGACACCCAGAGGCAGAGGCATAATGGGACTTGTAGTTTTGCAACAGCTGGAGGTCCGCTTATTGCATATTCCTGCTTTAGAGTTCAGTTCCACTTTAGAATATTTGAAAATTATTATTTGTAACCAGCAGATGTCTCTACACAATTGGCAGTTATCTACAAAATGTTCTTCACTTCGTTATATTCCCTTTTGTTAAAAAAAAGTATATGTAAACCCAAAAACAATCTAATGCAGCCACATCTGCATACTAATAATCTGCAATATATTCTAATTTTGCTCTTGGGGTTAGCTATGCTTTAAAATGGATGCAAAAATTGGGTAAAGGCACTTTACAAACATGTGAAACAATATTTTGGTTTAAAATATTAAAAAATGTCAAAATTCTCAATGCCAGCCTAGAGAAGCCCCTTAGTGTTGACAGACCCAGGCTAGCCATACATTATACAATTTTCTTGTAAAACTTTCCTTTAGATTTACCAAAACCATATAATAGGAGGTCAAATCTAAACACTTTAAATTGATATGCAATCAGACAGGCCCTCGCACTACATGGTTGAAGGTAAATCTAAAGGAAACTGAATAAGAAAATTATATATGTGTGGCCAGCCTAATGTAGGCCTGTTTTTGAGCGGTTGTGATGGGTTCTAAACTTTGTTATGTAAAATGACCAATGTACACACTTCCCACAGCAATTCCAGGTAAAACAGCATTACTGTAGAACTTTGTGGAAGCAATTTGTAATTCTATGCTGCTTAAATGAACAGTAATAAAGAGCAATGCGTAAGGAATTCTAAATATTTTAAGCATGTTGCCAAATCATCTGTCAGGAAGAAAGATTAGTGGGAACTGCTTGGACACATGCTGGGGGGCATTATAAACACGAGGTCAAATCAGGCATTCTGCATCGTCGACCACCACTGTGATATAGTTTCATTATGAGCACAGAAGCTACTCCACAGACTGACAAAAATGTGTATATTGTGACCTTACCATTTTTCATTCAAACCGGTGGATGATGTCTAAACGTACAGCATACCCACACTGCCCACCTCTTGATGAACTGGGTCAATCAGAGAACTCATTTGACTTGTCAATCTACTCATCAACATTGATTTGCAGCTGAATAAATTAATGTAACTGAGATACCTTACATACGATTCTTAGCATGCATATAAGAGCCAGTGTACAGTGTACAGAAGGAATCTCAGCCTATTAATGACCCCACAAAAGAGCAGAAGAAAGAAGACCCCGGAGCTGATTTAATAAAATACTCTAAAAGCCTGTGTAGTGTGGTTATTTTTGACACTTTTCTTTTTAGGTGAATGCGTAGGGGTACAATGTACCCCATACTAATTTACATAGGGTGGGGGGCCGGGATCTGGGGGCCCCCTTGTTAAAGGGGGCTTCAGATTCCAATAAGCCCCCGCCCGCAGACCTGGACAACCACCGGCCAGGGCTGTCGGCAGGGTGGATTTTATTTAAATCAAGTCGATTTAAATTGCGATTTAAATCACTACTAAAAAGGCTTGATTTAAATCACAATTTTTAAAGAGTAAGGTCTCATGCACGCAAGACGTTTTTTACAGCAGCTGTTTTTAGCTGCAGATGTTTTTTTCTACAGTCAAACCCTCCATCATGTTGTCCTAGGTGATCATGCACACATAGATTGTTATCAACTGTTTTTAGCAGTGAGGTTTTTGAGCTGTAAAAAAAACCCAAGACCAGAGGGTTCTGAGAGCTGTAAAAAGGTTCAAACGCTCAAAAACTGCAAAAAAAAAAATGCACAAAAACGTTGCTCCCCAATATTTTTGGACGTTTTAAACCAATTGAAAAAAAAAAAAATGCTGGCCCTTTAAAAAACTTGAAAAAACGTGCTAAAACACTGGTAATATAACGCTGGTAAAAGCTGAAAAAATCACTGATAAGCTACTGATTTTTTTTTAATGTCCTGTGTGCATGAAGCCTAACTTTCATCTCTGTCCCACAGTGGCTCCTCCTCTGACCCACTGTTGACTCACTGACAGTCCCATTCACTTTTATGGGACAGCTGGTGAAGCCGCAGTGACACAACAAAGTGAGGGATGTGGTGGCAGCAGGTGAGTGGATGCCCACTGAAAATTATTAAAAAACAAAAGCAGAAAAATGGGGAAGGAGGTAAAGTCTAGGACTGATTAGGGCTAACTAACTGTTAATGAGGGGTTAAATAGGATTACTTGTAAAATCTCTTCAGATTATGTCATTTTTAGACATCAAGTCCCACCTTTGACATAGCTCCCAACTATCTCTGATTTGGTACAAAGTTCCTCTTTACTCCTCATTTGTCCCTCATTTTTGTCTGATCTATACAGTTGTATATAAAATGCACTATTTTTCTTTCAAATAGTGTTTCACAATGCTAAACATTTCATCCACCAGTTTCTAAATTGCTGCATTTGTAAATTACAAAAGCCAGTATAAAAGTTATATTAGTGGTAAAAAAAAAGTACTTGTGGTCTTAACTAATCTTTTTTGGAGAATGCTCTTTTAAGGGGGGACAGTCCTACATTCTTTTGCTAACTGGTGTCCCCTGTTCCCATCTCAAAAAGTTGGGAGGTATTCCCTTGATCTACAAATGAAACACAATATACTGTATTAATCAATGACACTTAGACTATCTACAAGTTTCATTTTACACAGGACGACATTTGACAGCCACGTCTGCTATATAATTCATAACAATTTCCGTCTGTCATTTCAACAGCCAGAAATTGCCAATAATAGTGGTGGAGAGAGGACAGACGGGGGAAAAAAAAAAAAAAAAAGCTGAATGTAGGTGATACGTCCTCTAAAACTTCCACAAAGTTTCTTGTAACCACCTCAGGTAGTTAAACATAAATCTAACTCAATTCTCTCCAAATCCTATTATATTGAATGTATCAACTTCTGTCAGCCTAGAACTGAATGTTGGACTTTTCTAGCAAAAAGAGGACAGTTTGGAAGCATACCTGCACACTAAAGACTGGTACACACTATCAGTTTTTTTTTTTTCATTCAACCCAGCAGGATGAACAAAAAAAAAATAAAACTGAAGAGCTCGGGAGGACATCCTGTACTAATCCGATGTTAGTACAGCGATCTCCCCGCTGAACTATTGTGTTCTAATAGGGGGACGCTTCCCCTGCCAGCAGTGTCAATTTTGGCGGCACATGATTGAGTTTTAGTCTCAGTCTTTTGACTAAAATAGCATTTTACTTTTAGTTCCATTTTAGTCTTCTGCAATTGTTTTAGTCATATTTAGTCGACTAAACCTCCAGTACATTTTAGTCTACTAAAATCTAATGAGTGTAGTTAAATTGTAATGCATTATTTAAGCATTTCTCTACAATTTCCAAACTCATTATATACTGCTGAAGTGAAAAGTCGAATATGGTATTATTTATGGTATTGAGGTATGAACATGCAGTACAGACCAGTGTTAATTTTGATGTCAAACTTCAATTTAGTTTTAGTCTTACTCTTTTGACTAAAATGCCGTCTTAGTTATATTTTAGTCATCTCAATTGTTTTAGTTTTAGTAGTATTTTAGTCGACTAAAGTAGTATTAATGTAGTCGACGAAAATGTTTTAGCCAACGAAATTAACACTGCCTGCCAGAATACTCCGGTCAGCGTTCTCAGCCATTGGCAGACCTTTTTCGGTTATGCCCTTTTGTCGTCTGGCTTCTGTCAGACCGGCTGCCAGTTTCTATTGAACCCGCCGATAACGCCCGATATTAGGCCCGTGTGTACGGCTCTTTAGATTGCTAGCTCACTAGTCTTATATATGTACTCAGTACAAATGTCAGAGAAATGTGTTTACTTTTACCATACTTGTATAAAAAAATAGCACTGTGACCTTGCAATACTGAGGTGAATGGTAAACATTCCACATGCTCTGTGGTATATGTCAGTGCTATATAAAGCAATATTATACCAAGTAAATCCAAGGAAAACCTATTTAAAATGAAATCTTATTGAACTGTGGGTGAACAAGAGGTTTTACATATCGTAAATCATCCTGCGGAGAGGATAGTCTTTATCCCTTCCTTAAGGTCACATTTTTACGTTAGTCTGCTGCAACCAAATTACACTTTCATGTATGCATTAACGAGAGAAAGCATATAAATGCAGGGCCCTAGAGGGGAAACCATCCCTCCCACCTCCTTAAAACATTAGTCAAAACAGTAGCTCCCTACACAAACACCCCAGCTGAAAGGAAGTTTCAATGTATGCAGCCTATTTTTGAAGAAGACAGGAGCATGTCAGTACATCTCTATCATCTCTACGTGTCTCAACACTTCCTCTATATCTAAGCATAAAGCTGGCCAGATCAAAGTAAAGACTTCCAAACTGTTGAGAGGTGCACTCATGGTGCCAGATCCTACATAAGTGAAACAAAGACTGTTGCTTTTTTTGTTTTATGACATTTATTTATCACACTGTATTTTTTGATGTCTTCCTTTTTGTTATTTTTTAACACCTGCAATTTAACATTTGTTTCCTGTGCAGAATTCAAAGTCTACACTCTACTACTAATATATATATTATATATACATACACATACATACATAGTGAGTGAGTACACCGCTCACATTTTTATAAATTTTTCTTTCTATCTTTTCATGTGACAACACTGAAGAAATGACACTTTGCTACAATGTAAAGTAGTCAGTGTACAGCTTGTATAACAGTGTAAATTTGCTTTCCTCTCAAAAAAAACAACACAGCCATTAATGTCTAAATTGCTGGCAACAAAAGTGAGTACACCCCTAAGTGAAAGTGTCCAAAGTGGGCCCAATTAGCTATTTCCCTCCCCGGTGGCATGTGGCTCATTAGTGTTACAAGGTCTCAGGTGTGAATGCAGAGCAGGTGTGTTAAATTTGGTGTTGTCGCTCTCACTCTCTCATACTGGTCAATGGAAGTTCAACATGGCACCTCATGGCAAAGAACTCTATAAGGATCTGAAAAAAAGAGTTGTTGCTCTACATAAAGATGGCCTAGGCTATAAGAAGATTGCCAAGACCCTGAAACTGAGCTTCAGCACGGTGGCCAAGACCATATAGCGGTTTAACAGGACAGGTTCCACTCAGAACAGTCTTCGCCATGGTGGACCAAAAAACTTGAGTGCACGTGCTCAGCGTCAAATCCAGAGGTTGTCTTCGTGAAATAGACGTACGAGTGATGCCAGCATTGCTGCAGAGGTTGAAGGGGTGGGGGGGTCAGCCTGTCAGTGCTCAGACCATACACCGCACACTGCATCAAATTGGTCTGCATGGCTGTCATCCCAGAAGGAAGTCTCCTCTAAAGATGATGCACAAGAAAGCCCGCAAACAGCTTGTCCTGTGGTCTGATGAGACCAAGATAAACTTATGTGGTACAGATGGTGTCAAGCATGTGTTGGGGCTGCCCGTTTCTATTGAACCGGCCGATGGCGCCCGACATTTGGCCTGTGTGAATTAGGCTTTAGGACCAATTCACTTTGATAACATGTTCTTTGTCATTGTTATTTTGTGGCTGCCATTTTTTACATCCAATTTGTGGTCACCGCTGATATTACCATTCTCTATAGTAAATAACAATTGTTACATTTTTGTGAATTACACCTCAATTACACACGGGGTGCATGTAACCAATGCAGGGATAGTGAATTGCATCTCCATACCCAATGATATACTAGATGGCAGTAAGAATATTAATGCATGGATAGTGAATAAGCAACAGGTAGCAGATAAATAACATGTCATGGACCTTATAATCCTTTATAGATAAGCTAGTTCTTTGCTCCTTATTGTTATTGCAGCATTTATTACCATCATCACTCATTTCCTGCTCAGTGTTTCACATTTCTCTTCTTTTGTTTGTACTGGACCAGCTGTACACCTTGCAGAAAGCATTTTCACTGTAGTTAATGACAGCATTGTGAATGTGTCTTGTTTATTGGATGATAAGAC
The DNA here is from genome assembly GCA_018402905.1 of Glandirana rugosa. NCBI lineage: Eukaryota > Metazoa > Chordata > Amphibia > Anura > Ranidae > Glandirana > Glandirana rugosa. The sequence goes on along the minus strand of BLSH010106108.1, from coordinate 1,082,817 downwards.
TATACCTAAACAGACTGGAATTTATTGACCGATCAGCCAGCTATGTTAAATGTATGATGTCATGCCAGTCCCTCTGAGGAGGCCTCTGGGGCATCATTTTAGATAAATTGTCTGTAAGACCCAAGATGTTGATCATGTATGGACACCATACCTAGATCAGGCATGTGAAGAGATTACACTTGCTGCAGATATACTCAGTTGCCCAGTTTATGCATGGCATCTTGTATCTTGCAAATGCCTTTTACAAACATAGGAAGGAGTGGCGTTCATGTACATTGACCAGCGAGTACCTGTAAAAATGATTTTATCACTTGCTGCTGGCCTATTCATACAACCTATAACACGACAAAGACCATCAGAAATAGTGGCAAAAAGCAGTCACGTTTAACAACCAGAACCACAATATCCAACTGGGTTCGAAATTTCTGTCTATAATAAAATATTACCAGAGACAACTATTTTTTCCAAAAATTACCTATTCCATTACCTACAATGGTTAAATTCATGACAGCTTTAGGACATACAACAATCAGCTTTCAGATTTAAATGGCGCATATTCACTGAACATTTTCTACCTTTTTATTCTTACAAAAGGAAATGATTGGTTACCGGTTACACTCACATAGAGATGGTAGAAAATGTTAGATGCAGTCATTTGCATTTCCATCTCTTAGGCTACATGTACACGGGATGTAGCTAAACCTCCCCTGAACGACTCAACTTGACAGCTAGAAACCGACGTTTAAAAACATCCATTTAGATGCATTTGCATGCGCTGCGTTTGCGCCTAGGAGCGTTTTTTTTTTGGTAAAATGTAACAGGTCTCTAAACAAAATGCTCCTAGACACGAGTTACTGCGTTTAGGTGTGTTTACAAGTGGTTACAGGCATTTAGCGTTTCAAATGCCCCTGAACATCCGTCCCAAACGCATTTTTTTGCTTTCCAAGAAATGCTTCTAAACTCAACTGCCTAGAAAGGACTATAAATGACCCTGTGTATACGTACTGATAAGATAACAGAGAAGAGTTCAGGGGCAGCTGAAAAAAACACCCAACTGCTCCTAAACGTATGTTCACCGGCAGCAGTGTACATGAGGCCTTAAGCCCCGTAAACACGATCAGAAAACCGTGCGAAAAATACCGCTTTCGAATCGATCATACGATAATCGGTTAGTACAGAGCTTTCGAGTGCCGATCATGACAGTTCATCCGATATTATCCGATCGGACATGCAGGAAAAATTCTCTCGTACGATGCCCGATCATTCAATTTACGTTTGACCAATACAGTTGTCGTTCAAAAATGCAATGCAAATCCCCTACAACACATCACATCATTTCCGATTTTTTTATTCTGTCATACGAGAATTTACTTGACTTTAGTAAACTCTTCAGATTCAAGCTGAGATTAGCATGCAAAAAAAATGGACAATTATTTGTTCGATTATCTTATCGTGTGCATCGGGCATCAGAGATGCTCATTATAGTTCTTTAGTTAACATGCAACTGATTATTGAATCTGCTGAAGACCTTTCCATATGCCCATATAATACGGACAATAAAGGAGTTCATAAAATATAGCATCACTGAGTTAGCCATTTTTCTTCTGTGATATTGCATTTGTAAGTAATAGGACGTAGGGCCCATTTACATCAGATACAGGGGGAAAATTATTATTATTTAATCCAATGCAGATTTTGTAAGTTTGCCTACTTACAAAGAAATTAGGGTCTATATTTTTTATCATAGGTGTTTTCTAAACGATAGAGACAGAATATCAACCAAAAATTCAGAAAAGACACAAATGTTATAAATGGAGTTGCAGTTCAGTGAATAAAATAAGTATTTGATCTCCTACCAACCAACAATAATTCTGGCTCCCACAGACTGGCTACAGTATGTGCTCATGTGGTACACAGATTAGTCCTGTCCATTTAAGAAGGTGCTCCTAACGACAACTCGTTATGTGTATAAAAGACTATTCGCAAGAAGCTTGGTGAGAAGGAGACAACCGTAGGAACGATTATTCACAAATGGAAGAAATACAAAATAACCAATCACCCTTGGTCTGGAGCTCCATGCAAGATTTTGCCTTATGGGGTAAGGATGATCATGAGAAAAGTGAGGGATCAGCCCAGAACTACACAGTAGGAGCTTGTGAATGATCTCAAGGCAGTTGGGACCACAGTCACCAAACAAACCATTGGTAACACAATACGCCGCCATGGATTGAAATCCTGCTGCACCTGCAAGGTCCCCCTCCTCAAGAAGGCACATGTACAGGCCCGTCTGAAGATTGCCAATGAACATCTAAATGATTCAGAGAAGGATTGGGAGAAAGTTGCTCTGGTTAGATGAGACCAAAATTGAGCTCTTTGGTATTAACTTTTGTCATGTTTGGAGGAAGAGAAATGCTGACTCTGACCCGAAGAACACCATCCCTACAGTCAAGCACGGAGGTGGCCTAGCCAGTCTCCAGACCTTATTCCAATAGAAAATTTATGGAGGGAGCTGAAACTTTGAGTTGCCAAGTGGCAGCCAGGAACCCTTAAGGATGTAGAAAAGATCTGTAAATAATAGTGGAGCAAAATCCCTCCTGAGATGTGTGCAAACCTGGTCACCAACTACAAGAGGTAGAAAACCTGGAAGTATGACCGCACTCCGGACATGGAAACGAAAGGATTTATTCCAAAAATAAATTGTGAAAATCCAAACAATAAACAGGCAGATACAGGTGTAGAACCCACAGAGCTAGGTTAACGCGTTTCACAGACCCACTGTCCGCTTAATCATAACCGCTTGGTTATGATTAAGCGGACAGTGGGTCTGTGAAACGCGTTAACCTAGCTCTGTGGGTTCTACACCTGTATCTGCCTATTTATTGTTTGGATTTTCACAATTTCTTTTTGGAATAAATCATTTCATTTCCATGTCCGGAGTGCGGTCATACTTCCAGGTTTTCTACTTATCTCCGGTCCACGGACCAGACGTGCACCTGGGATTTGGAATCAATATACACACCTCCACCTGGACCGGCTTGGTTCTCCTCTTTTTTGCTCAAACTACAAGAGGTACACCAAGTACTAAGTCATGTTTTGCTTGGGGATCAAATACTAGTTTTACTCACTGAACGGCAACTCAATTTATAACATTTGCATCATGTCTTTTTTTCTGGATACTTGGTTGATTTTCTGTCTTTATCATTTAAAATACACCTATGATAAAAATGATAGACCCTTCATTTCTTTGTAAGTGGGCAAACTTACAAAATCTGCAGGGGATCAAATAATTAATTTCCCCACTGTACAGTAGGGTGCATCTTGAAATACATTCCCACTGCAATGTGCAGCTCCTGTCGTGAATGGGCCCTTAATATGAGTAGTATTTATATTTGAAGAAAGCCTCAGAGACTATTGTTTTGTATCCTCAGAATGATGTTAAAATATGGTATCACGGAGCAAGCAATTGTTGATTTTTCTGTGATACTAATTAGAACAGACCACCACACTTTGTACCAGATGAGTATTTATGACATCTGTTTTGTGTCTGGAAAGCCCCATCTTTCTGTATGTCACCAGGCCTGAAGTGCTATATGTCAGAAAACGGTTTCATGCTAAGCTTGGCAACTATTGGCTTGAAGGAAAGAAGAAACGAAGTGGCCAAACATATGCCAGCCCTAAGCTGTCTGTATATGTAATGGAAAGATAGCAGATGCATGCAAGTACTACATTATAGTAGATTGGTACGTCCTATTAATGCTGCAGTTGAAGATCCCAAATCAGATATAGCCTCTTTAGAAATATTAGAACCATCAGAAACTATATTTAGGCCATTATGCTAAAACTCCTTTGATTTCCCAGAGACTAAATAGAATACTTTTATCTCAGTACAGTCATGAATGAAAGCAAATTGGCGCGGATACAGAAAGCATAAGCAGCCCCAATGCCAGATGGCACTGAAAAGATTAAAGTACCCATAGACATCACATGATCATGAACCGATTCTTGACAGTTTTGTCTAGACTGTGTTACCAACATGCCATAGATGGACTGAAATTCAGCCAGTCCCTGCTGAACCAGACAATATTTCAATCCATCTTCAGCTATTCCAGTTTAATAGACTTCTCTCAAACTGGCTTGTTGGAAAGTTTTCCTTCAATGGGCGCTGAAACGCTGCTCAGTGTATTCTGACAGCGGGGACTCCTCCACTAACACAATGGGGAGGATTACGGCATCCACCTTGCTTGTTCAATCAACCAAAAACTGATCCATGTATGGCCAGCCTAAAGCCCCATACACAGGATGCAAATTCCGGATGGAATTTTTGTATGATGACCGATCGTCCGAAATTCTGACCGTTGGTATGCTTCGTTTGACAGCCGATTTTAATTTTTCGGACGACAAAAGCTGGATGTGCAGACTAGAAATTTTTTATTCTTACGTCAAGAGAACGTCCGATTTTCGTATCATTAGTACGGTTTTCGTCCGAACAAAAAAAAAAATTGTACGATCAAGACTACACATGCTCAGAAACTAAAAAAATACATACAAAGCTATTCAGCACATCACGTCACTTCTGACGTTGAATTTGGTCGTACGAGAATTTTCGTATTGTTAGTACACTCTTCACTTTCGACATGAGACAAGCATCCAACAAAAAAAGGGACGTTCTGTGGTCCGAAAATCTAAGCGAGTGTATGAGGCTTAAGTGTATAGGACAATATCAGCAGATAGTCCCACTTTGCATTTTCAATAGTAAAAAGTTGAACAACATTTTCAATACAATCTTGTATTTATTAAAACACTTACTACTCGGATTCATGTATTCTCAACAAAACACATTTTAAAAAAAGTATGCTGTTTGACAGCATACATAGCAGAGAAAAAGACCAAAGGCTGCTGAAGGCTTTAGATCTACCTCATTGATCCAGCTGGAACTTGTGATTTGAAGCAGAGATGAAGTAGATATGAAGCAGTAAGTGTCCCATGACCTCTGTCCCTCTATATGCTGTGGATCAAAATACTTTTTCCATATTAACAACATTGTGTAAAAAAAAAAAAAAATCAAGGCTTTCCTTCATTGTTGAAATGGTCTTTCCAGGCTCCTGCCTCAGAATATAGTAAGCATTACCCAAGTTTTAAGTACGTAAATTGGACAATGAGATTTGAGACTGAAAATAACCACCTTAAATACCAGGAGCTACTGTGCGGTCATTTCCAGCTTGCAGGCTTTTCTCCTGTGGGCTATTGCACTTTTTTGCAGGTTCAATGAATCATTTTTAACTTCTGCTATCATCTCAGATTGAAGAGATTCTGAAGTTAAGGGGCATCAATCAACAAGTACAACCCACAGAGCCACCAAGTTTTCAAAAGGTTTAGACTTTATTGAAGCCAAAATGTGAAACAACATACAACAAAACAAGATTACCAGCATAGTCCAATCTTTGAAGACAACATATCTGAACATGGGCATTGAATTGGTCAAGATTGGGCTGTGTAGTTCTTTAGAGGGCGATAACCATAGCATTTAGTAGGATTCCTGCATACAATCCATATTTTACTAGGACTTTCACTGCAGAAGTGCTGCACACATCCACTGAGTACACTGAGACAGCAAAAAGAAAAAAAAAATGGTGACTGATGTGATGGTTAACAGGGAGGTGACCAATTATTAATGAATTTAGAGCGGAATCAACAAGAATTCTTCAAATTAAGTTCACATAGTAGCTTTTTGAGTATTTTATTAATAATTTAAGCCTTGTCATAAATAATTGATTAATGGAATTGAGCAAATGTAACATTATGAATGGCATAAGCTCATATGGGATCAGCACAGGGTTTTTACCCTAGTAGTAGTAAGATGATATCACCTCTTTGCTATGTGTGCCCCAGACTGCACAATCAAGAATTTTGCAAAAAGAAAGCAATGTTATGTGCCAGAATAAAGCCATTTCAGATGTTTGTAAAAGAAAATAAACAACAATAAGCTTAATGCCCCTTTCACACGATAAGCCCGTTGAGATCCGCCTGTCCATTTCTCAGGCGGATCTGAGCGGGCCACCCATAGACCTCGATGTGTCCGCTGACTCCCGTCTGCCATCCAATCCATCAAAACAGACGCATGGGCGATACGTTTGCCTTCCGTCCAGCGGATCGGATGAAAACGGACAGGCGGATCCATTTTCATTCATTCTCCCCATTGAGAACAGCAGGGATCTGACAGGTCCGTCCCTTTACAGAGAGCAGAGATGGACCTGTCATCCGCCAGCTCATCGGGGATGAACGGATCGATCTCCCAATGAACTGGCAGATTCCACTTAGTGGATCCGCCCCATGTGAAAGGGGCCTTAGAAACACACTTTAGCAGTTTGCCAACTGGGTATACAACATACTAGTGGTAAATACATAAACAATGTGGATTTGGGGGCATTACTCTTGAACACGTTAAGAGCCAGTTTACACTGCCGCGACTTGTCAGGTGACTTGAGTCGTCTGACAAGTCGCCTCCATGCATCGCAATGGACCCGTTCTCAAGTCGCTCCGACTTAGAAAAAGGTTCCTGTACTACTTTTGGGGCGACTTGCTTTTGGGTCAATTTGCTAAAATCCATACATTATATTAAAGTGGCTGTAAACCCTAAACACTTTTTACCTTAAAGTGATTGTAAAAGCAGAAGGTTTTCATATCTTAATGCAGAGATTCTTAACCGGGGTTCCCGCGGAACCCTAGAAGTCCCCAGTGGTTCCGCTGCAATTCAACATTGTGGCAGATATATATCTGCCCAATGTTGTTTCCAGTGTTCCCAATGCACGCTGACAGTAAGGACTGTCAGCGCGCATTGATACCCGATGCCCTCTCTGTAGTTCCAGCTCAGAAAACTCTGAGGGAGCAGTCAGGAGAAATGCAGAGAGCGGGAGATGCGAATTCAGAGCAAGGAGGCGGGGAGCCATGGGAGCCGAGAATGGAGAGCATGGAGGCGGTGAGCCAAGGACGGAGGCGGAGAGCCATGGGAGCCGAGAATGGAGAGCATGGAGGCAAGGAGCTGAGGACTGAGGCGGGGAGCCATGGGAGCTAAAAATGGAGAGCATAGAGGTGGGGAGCCGAGGATGGAGGCGGGGAGTCATGGGAGCCGAGAGTGGAGAGCATGGAGGCGGTGAGCCAAGGATGGGGGCAGGGTGCCATGGGAGCAGAGAATGGAGAGCATTGAGGCAAGGAGCCAAGGATGGAGACGGGGAGTCATGGGAGCAGAGAATGGAGAGCATGGAGGCGGTGAGCCAAGAATGGAGAGCATGAAGGCGGTGAACCAAGGATGGAGGCGGGGATCCATGGGAGCAGAGAATGGAGAGCATGGAGGCAAGGAGCCGAGGATGGATCGGGGACCATGGGAGCCAATAATGTAGAGCATGGAGGTGGGGAGCAGAGGATGGAGGTGGGGAACCATGGGAGCCGATAATGAGGACTATGGAGGCAGGGAGCACCAGATCAGAAGGTGAGATCTGTCTGAATGGTAACCGTAATGCACACTGTGGAGGGGGGAGCAGAGAAAAGGAGCACATGGCTGGATTGGAAGCCAAGTTTCTGTTTAGAGAAGGGGTAAAAGCAGACTGCGGGGGGTAGGGGAGAGCAGAAAACAGGAGGTGACATCCTGTGTATAACAGCACTGAAAGCAGACTGCAGAAGGGGGGGCACACAGCTGGTTTAGGCTGAATGTAGCAGCAGGTGAAATTATAATAGCTTTATGTTATGCCATAATTGTACATATGTTATGATATCACCTCCTGCTACATTCAGTCTCATCTAGCCACAGGCCCCTGCAGTCTGCATTCAGCCACTACCATACACAGGATCTCGCCTCCAGCAACATTTAGCCATGTGCTCCCACTGTCAGCACTCCTCCTGGCACCACCCTCACAGGTTCAGAGGAGCTGGAACTATAGAGGAGGCACCAGGTATTAATGCACATTGACAGTACTTGAGGTCGGTGCACATTGAAAACAACACTAGTATTATATGCATATTTGCTCTTCACAGAAATATGCAACATGTATGCATTTTTCTGCAGAGAAAAATACTCAAATTATACCAACATTGTGTTGTGAACAGGGCTCATAAAAATAAGTTATTTTCTTTGTGTCCTTGGAGAGACCTACGTTAGGAAAATGTATGTCTCTGCACATGATGTGAACAGACCAAAGTATTCTACGCAGGTCAAATCTACACCATCTTCCATCAATTCTTATGTATGTATGTATGTATGTTGTGAACAAGGCCCAACTGTTCCCGTAGTCTGCTGTCCTATTTATGAATCACGATATTTCGTAGTTTTGTTCAAGTTCAGCAAGGGCTCATTCACAGCATATGTGAAAAAAAAAAACTTATGGAAAATATGTGCAAATTTGACTTGCTTAGAATATTTTGGGCTTGTTCTAACGTAGGTCTCTGCAAGGACATAAGGAAAACAATTGACTTCCATGTGCCCTGTTCACACTATAATATTGATGTCAGGTGAGTTCTAATTTTTATTATATTTTTTATTAGCTCGCTGATCAGATCCAATGTTCCGTGAGCTGTAGATCTGATTTTTTTTTTTTTTTTTTTTAAGGGGTTCCCCAAGATCTCAGAATTTTTGCTCAGGGTTCCTCTGCAGTAAAAAAGGTTGAGGAACCCGGTCTTAATGCATTCTATGCATAAAGATAAAAAATCCTTCTGTGTGAAGCTGCCCCCCTAACACTTACCTGAGCCGTCTTTATCCAGCAATGTTGCAAGAGTGTCTAAGCTGCCCAGGACTCCCCTCCTCATTGGCTGAGACAGCAACGCGGCACCATTCGCTCCCGCTGCGGTCTATCAAAATCAGTCAGCCAATGAGGAGAGAGAAGGGGCGGGGCAGGTCACGGCTTTGTGTCTGAATATACCTAGGGACCTGTGACTCGGCTTGGATGCCTCCATAGCAAGCTGCTTGCTGTGAGGGCACTCAACAAGAGGGAGGGGCCAGGAGCAACTGCATAGAGCAGGCAAGTATAACAGGTTTGCTGTTTTAAAAAAGTAAAAAAAAAAAAACAAGACTTTACAATCGCTTTAAGGCTGATCTCCATGTTTCCTGTCACATTTAATAGTTCATTTTGACCAAGCTACTCCAAATGAACCATTTCCTTCACTAAGCGCTGCACTGACTAAGTACCACATGTAGTTTCAGCTACATACAGTACAGGGTTCAGGCTGTGAGACAGACTTCCCGTCTCACACCAAGAACATATAGGGTGGTCTGAGCGGCGCTCAGCCATTCATGGACAACTCTGTATTCTGTGATTGAATACAAAGTTTCCTTTGATTGGCCGGGTTGGAGATTGTGAGGTCATCAGCCCATCAGATGTACATAAGTACATCTGACAGAAAATAAATATGTATGCTGCCATTGCTAGTTAAGTTATAAAATTGCAAATTGCCTGGCTGTCATTGCTTTCGGCACTTTAGTCACAAACCTTGAACATGCAGACAACACATGAGCGTTGGAAGAGATGGCGTTCCTTATGTCTATACTTATCTTTGGCCTTCTGAAACCAATGCATCAGCATGATGGGTAAGAAGTTAGCATTATTAAGTGAGCTCATCATGTCAGCCTCTATATTTCTCTCTCATGACAGGTGTTCTTTAACCACTTGCCGACCGCCGATCGGAGATTGACGGCGGCAAAGTGGCTCTGTAAGGCAAAACGCCGTCATACGACGGCGGCCGCCAGATCGCGCACAGTGAGCGCGAGACCGCCGGCGGCAGCATACTGCCGCAAAACGGAATGTCTCGGTGAAACGGCGGCAGTTAGAGGCTAGCCGCCAGCCGTTCACCAATTTCTTGTGGACAGTACTCTCTCTTTATATCTCCGACTGTACTACTCGAGTGAATTATTACGATTGAAGAATGGGTAGTACGACTACGTAACCAAAGTCTTCCGGTTTCTATTCATATCTGTATTCCTTGCGGTAGAGAAGGTTGCGAGTACACAACAGACGTACAAGTTCCAAACACTGATTTCACGGCTTTCGTTACTGTCGGTCCGTTAAACGTTAAAATATTGAATTGATCGTTACCGTCGTATGTATAAATAA
>BLSH010106108.1:1055493-1066386 GCA_018402905.1 Glandirana rugosa | reverse complement strand
TTTGTTGACATTTGTGACCGGCTGTGATTGGACACAGCCGGTCACGTGGTAAAGAGCCAATTTCATTGGCTCTTTACCCTGATCGGGGTTGGGCATTGTCCGAGGGACAAGCCGCAACCCCGATCGCCGCGATGCGCGCCCCCCGGGGGCGCGCACGAGCGGCGCGCACGGCCACAGTCAGCGCCATAGGAAATGACCGGCTGTGATAGGACACAGCCGGTCACGAGGTAAAGAGCCAAATTTATTGGCTCTTTACCCTGATCGGGGATGGGCTGAGTCCCGAAGGACTCGCCCGATCCCCGATCGCCGCGATGCAGGCCCCTGGGGGCCCGCAGAGCGGCGAATACCGCAGGACGTTATATTACGTCCTGTTAGGATGGGGAGTCCACCTTGCCGGCGTATTTTTACAATACGCCGGTAAGGAAGTGGTTAATAAAATGCTTTTGGAGTAAAAATCTATCTAAAAGATAAATTTCTATTAAAGATATATTAATAATTGAGTTTATTCAGCATGAAATGGAGCTTAGTTATGTAGCATGAGGTTGTATATTCTGCAATATTTACATTTTTGGTAAACTCATTCAATGAATCCAAGCGCTGAGGCCCCACCCCCTTATGACATAACATCCCGGGATGGGGCTGTGATGTCATAAGGGGTGGGGCCTTCGCCCCATGCCAATATAAGGCAATGCGCAGGACGGGCTTGGCATTCGAGTGGGAGAGAACGACGAGTCAACATCTCCAGAAGAGAGAGGGAGAAGACAGCTGAGGAGATAGCAGCAAAAGAGCAGAAGACAGGAGACCCAGGAGAAGAAAGAAGACAGAAACCCCACAAAAGAGCAGAAGAAAGAAAGGCCGGAGAGGGGAGAAGATGCTGGAGCGGATATAATAAAATATTTTAAAAATCTGTGTAGTGTGTTTTCTTAGACACTTTTTTTTCAGGTGAATGGATACTCATTCACATACAGTAGGGGTCCGGGATCTGTGGGGACCATTGTGAAAGGGGGCTTCCAGATTCCGATAAGCCCCCCGCCGGCAGACCACGACAACCCTGGCCGTTGGTTGGAAGAGGCTCTTGTCCTGATCAACATGGGGACAATGCGCTCTGGGGTGGGGGGCGCAGGGCGCCCCTGCCCCAAAGCACCCATACTCTGCATGCTGGGGGCATACAGCCTGGTATGGTCCGAGGGGGGGGTCGCTCGCTCGTCTCCACCCCCTTTCCTGGCCTGCCAGGCTGCGTGCTCAGATAAGGGTCTGATATGGATCCTGGGGGGGACCCTACGCTGTTTTTTTGGCGTGGGGTTTCCCCTTAAAATCCATACCAGACGGAAGGGTCTGTTACCTCCTGGGAGGGAACCCCATGCACATTTTTTTTTTTTAATTTTGGTGGGGGGTTCCCCTTCAAGATCCTCTGCACACAATTCGTACCTCAAGTCGGATCTGACTTCTGGTACGACTTCTATTCAAATCAATGGGCTCCCATAGGGAACCACTGATTTTAAATAGAGGCAGAGAAACGCCGCTGAAAGCTAGCGCAGACAACGTGCATTGACGCCAATGCAAAAGGCTGATGAAATTGCGTTTTTAACCTGGCTTTTTCCTGGAGTCGGTACCGACGTTACAGCTCATTTTGCTCATTATGGGAGGCACAGTGGTGTAGTGGATAGCACTTTCACCAGGCAGCAAAAGGGTCGCTGGTTCGAATCCCAACCACGACACTACAAGCCTGGGGTTTGCATGTTCTCCCTGTGCCTGCATGGGTTTCCTCCGAGTACTCCGGTTTCCTCCCACACTCCAAAGACATGCTGGTAGGTAAATTAGATCCTGTCTAAACTGGCCCTAATATATGTATGAATGTGAGTTAGGGACCTTAGAGATTGTAAGCTCCTTGAGGGTAGGGACTGATGTGAATGTACAATGTATATGTAAAGCGCTGTGTAAATTGACAGCAGTATATAAGTACCTGAAATAATAATACATTTTGCATAACACCCGTGTATATGAGGCCTAAGGCAGATCGAACAGAGGTTGTCCCTGCACCTGGAAAAAGTCACATGGTGGCTCTGGGTCCCCAAACACATTACAATCTGACCATGCAATCAACATTAGATTTACAAAAACTGTGTAATATAAGGGCCTTCCTAAACTATTCAATACTTTTTTTAACCAAACAGACTGACCCGTGCACTACATAGTTTTTCGTAGATCTAAAGGATATTATATAATCACATTGTAATGTGTGGGGTTAGCCTGTCCTGGCAATAACGTGTCTAGATTTTCCCTTACTTCCTCCCCCTGATGACCACATGTTAACCATAACAGGAAGTAGGTAATCAGCAAGCAGGAACAAAGGTGCTAACTGCTCAGTGTTCTCTCTGTAGGTATATGCCCTCTCAATTCCTGCTTCGATGGGGGCCCAGATAAATAAATAAAAGCAACTTTTGGCTTCAGGTCCAGTCCTGAGTTGAAGCTTGCAAATATTGCATGCAGGAGACTCTCAAAAGATGGTCCCATAGATAGTCCCTTGGGAATCCAGCAGAGGATTTCATTCATGGGATATGAAGATTGTGGCAAGCAGTGGTGTACTTAAGGTAAGGAAGGTTGGGCAGGATGGGTAGTTTTCCTTTTTAAATATGGTATTCTTGCAAAGCAGACAATAGTGAAAGTATGGTTGTCTGACACGTAACTGATATCCAAAGTTATCTTGGTCAATAAAAAGTTTACAGGTAAATAGCAAAGAACCATGGCAACATTTCACACAAAGTTTGGGATCCCTGGGTCTCATGTTCTCTCAAGGGATTTTGACCATCACCTCCTTGAACAATACATTTTGGAGAGGCCGTGGCCAGGGTTTCTGGGCTGGGATGAGGTTGCCCCACGACCATCTGTCCCCCCCTTTCTCTCCGCCCCTGTTTTGTCCCTCTTCTTCTCTACTCCATTCCCCCCTTTTTTTTTTGTTTCTACAATACAGAGGACTCTCTGTATCACATAATTCTTACTGGGGCCAGGTCCCTACCCAGGAGCCTTGTGATAGCACTAGCGATATGTTCTGTTGCCATTGCCCACTTATCTGTTGTTGCTCTTCATAAGAATGACAAGCTTTTTTTTCTTTTGCGCTGTATTTTTTTTATTATTGCATGCTTCCAATGTTCTTACCTGAAGCACCTTATTGTATTGTACTTTTCATTATTAAAAATCAATAAAAATATTGAACAATATGGTATTCTTGATCTTGTACATGTCATTATTGTTGTAAAAAAATGTTAAAGTATAACTGAAGGCAAAACTTTTTTTTAGTTTGGATAGAGTGGAGGTGGATTAGAACACCTATTGGGTTTTTTTTTATTGCTGTCTGTGGCCCATTAGGGAGATTCACCCCCTCTCTGTCTGTCCTCTAACATTATCATTCAAAATGAAAGTAAAAGAAAATCCCAAATTTTGGGTTGTCCCCAGAAGAGTAATAGAGGGGAAATCTTCCATTGGGGACACTAGTTCTAGTGAAATGGGGAGGCCCCAAATTCCCTTCATTTGCAAAGATTTCCTCTCACTTCCTCTTTTGGCTATGGGACAGGAAGTGAAGGGAAATCTCCCCAATGGGACACAGGTGGCAAAAACAAAAATTGACAGGGCATATAATCCTCCCTTAAGGCTTGTACACACTATATGAAAATTGGGCGAGAATTTTCACGTAAAGAACTTCTGTACGATTTTCGTATAGTGTGTACACAATTTTCTACAGTCCATTCCAACCTTCTGAATAAAAGTTTCCGAAGGGACAAGCTTCAAAATTTTCGCAAAACAGAACGAACGATTTTCGCTTAATGTGTACTGTTTTCTTATGATTTTCGTACGAGAAAAATCTGATTCAAAAGACTGCGCATGGTCATAAACAAAAAAAAAAAAAAAAAAAAGGCTTTGTTGAGAATTTTCGTACAAATTTTCTTTCATCGGTTCCGATTTGCTGTGAAACAACAAGGAAAATTGGACAATCGCTCACCCGATTTTCTTCTAGTGTGTACCCCACTTTACTCTATTCAAAATGGAGGAAAAAAAATAGTTCTATAGTGCCTATAGTTCTATTTTAACAACAAAATGATAAAACACTAAAATTATTATTAGCACACACAAAATATCCAAACATCCTAGTAATTGTGAAGTGTCAAGTGTGACTTGAAATATCTCCTTATAGCCTGTAAATTCTTTAACTACCTGCCAATACTTTTCACAGCTGCTATCTGTCAAATCCAGCCATGGCTGACAGCTTAGCCACTACTTAGGTCTCATGCACACTGGATGTTTGGCAATCTCTCCTATATGCCTTTCCTCCTGGCAGCAGCGTTTTGGTAGAAAAAATGCCTGATGCTTGTAAAAGTGTGAACACGTTTAGGCACAGCAATCGCTTGAGTGTTAAGCTGGCCATACAGTGTTCGAATCTCAGCTGGTTCAGAAGTACAACCAGCCTGACTGATTCAATTGCAATTATCACAAGCGACTGCTATAGCCACTAGCGATAATCCCTGTCTTCTCCTGGCGGGGGATGGCTTCCCCCACCTAGAGAAGAGAATTGCTGATTCCCGTTTGCACTGCCTGTGTCGATGGGGGAATCATGCGCATTTCCTTCCCGCAACCACAGGTTGCAGGAAAGAAATTTGCACCATGTATGGCTGGCCTTAATTCATTTCAGTGACCAAAATAATAATTTATTATAGCCACTGAAATAGATTAACACTCAAGCGCTAAACACGCCTAGTGTTAATGTAAATTTACATATGTTTACACGCATGTTTTTTCTACCAAAATGCTGCTGCTCCTGGGCACACTTAAAGCTGTTTTTTCTGCCTATAAAAACGCCTCAAAAAACTCTGCTAAATGCCTATGCAGGGGCATTTAGAGGCAAAAAAAAAAAATTGCCAGACAGCAGCGTAAAAATGCCCAGTGTGCATGAAGCCTAAACTAAGTTGTTCCCAATTATATGTAAACTGAAGGTTTGATTTACAGAAAAAAGGTGTTCACCTTATGGATGTCATTGCACCTAGGTATTAAACAGTGCACTTCTGTTTAATATTGTAACTGCTTAATACAATTATAGCGTTAAAATGAAAATACATTCATTTTTTGGGGCTCAGTCTATAAAGAAAAACATGGTTTTTATTAAAACAGTGTACCAACTGAAATTTATATATAAATAAAAAAAAATCCTAAGCGCCACTCCTACAACGTGATAATGAAAATCCTAAAAAGCTGCTGACACTAATCACAATCCTACATGTGTATCAATACATATAAACAGCTGTGCAGCGCAAACTAAAACACACTAAAGTGCATATATAGTGAAAATATAAGTATTCTGATACCACAAAATATCACTTCATATGTGAACATGCGGTGCATATATAGTTAAAATTTTGTTAAACAATAAAAAACAGAATTCACAAACATATAAAAAAATTGAATATAGAAAAATATAGTAGATATTAGTCCATAAAGTCACCACAATGTAAGTGCTTCATAAAAAGTGCTTAAAAATGAATCCACTCTGATCAGTGTGACCACTACAGCTAAGTAGGGTAAACGGCCTTCTAGCCTCACCATGGGCTATTATAGCAAGACAACTCCAGAGCTCCTCTCCGCTCCTTGCTCCCAGGTGGCCAGTGATTGCCAAAGATAAAAATGGTATAGAAAGAAAACTGATAATGCTTATATTGTTTAAAAAGCATTTATTCGCATACAAAGTGATGACAAGGTACTCACATTTTTCTGGTGCTACAATAGCACCAGTCTGTAAACAGCAAAGATAAAATCTGTGTTTGGGAATCACCTCTCCAATTCACGCAAGCCCAGTTGGCACTTCTCATGGTAGTAACTAGCTCCACGCTAGTTCCTAGTACCGCGATCTTCTGTGCCCCTCACCAACACGTGTCGATACAGGGTCTTGTATCTTCCTCAGGGGGATTTCTATAGGATGAGTGGGCTATAGCAGCAGACAAATCTGACCCCAAATGACACATTTTGGGGACCACTGACATTATTACATTGATCAGTGCTATAAACATGCAGTGATCAATGTAAATACAACACTGGCAGGGAAGGGGTTAACACTAGGGGGGCGATCAAGGGGTTAAGTGTGTTCCCTAGGTGTGTTCTAACAGTAGGGGGGATGGGCTGGCAGGGACATAGCAGAGATCACTGTTCCGGATTACTGGGAACCGAAGATCTCTGCCATGTCCCCTGTCAGAACGGGGATTTGCCTTGTTTACAAAGGCAGATCCCCGTTCTGCCTCTTACTAGGCGATCGCGGGTCGCCAGCGGACAGAGTTTGCCCGACCCACGGGCACGCCCCCGCAGCAAGCGCGCGCGCCTGCAATTGTGTAAGCCGCCATACATAAACAGTGATTCGCGCAGCACTGCCACACTGCAGCAGTAGATGTACATGAGCTGGTCAGCAAGTGGTTAAAAGAACACTAGTGTAAGTACATAAATGTGCTTTGATATCAAGCTCCTATTAACTTGTAAAGCTCCGGTGATAGCCAATGTGCTGACAGGTATCTGAGTTTTGACTCATCAAGGGTGCTGCGGCCTTTTTGTCAAATCAGCAGGCTGGAACTGTGTACAGATTAGGGCTAGGCTTCTATTGTACTTAAAACGTCCAGGACTTGGCTAGACCATTTAAATGAAACCACAATTTTTCTTACCAAACAAATAGCAACTGGTATTCACTGACGCTTTCCATTTTACTTATAAAGCACCATATTGTGCAGCGATGTACAAATCAGTAATTGAAAAATACTAACACTGGATTGTTTTTTTAGACCAGATTAGTTTGACTGACTTTAAGGTTTTATTATTCCCCCTATATGGAAACACTGGAAACTATTTTCCAGGTGAGTTTGATTTGCCCTCCACTGGGCCAAAAATACAAAGGCTTTGGAAGGCTGAACTTATTCGACATCCCCCTTATTTTAATAATTCTACATTAACCATTACTGTATACTGCTGGCATACACCCCATGTGTAAACAAGTGTCAAGTCCACTTTATAGAGAAACCAGAAGTCGAAATAAATTCCCAAGGTTTCCCTTGGGTGCTAAAGCTGGGACACCAAGCAGGAAGCCAAATTAGCACTCCATGGTCCTTCACATCAAAAAGGAGATTGATGACCATACAACCCATGCTCACAAATTCCCCAGTTCTACATCCTGCATTGAATTTAGGAGATGGGTCCAAGGGCAAGAAGTGATACAAACAGAAAGAAGGTTGTATGTTCAAATGTTTTCTTATAATTGAAAAAACACCGGCCAATATCACATTGGCTGTTTTTTTTGTTTTTTGTTTTTAAGTTAGACATTTTATTTTATTTTAGGACGTTGTTATTTTCAAAGCTCCATCTACAACCCCTCTAGTTTCCTGTCTCAATGATCACCAACAATAAGAAATGAAGCGAGAAGAATCCCTTCCAAATTAACAGATGTCCTCCCCCTTCTCCACTCAAATAAAGGCACACCACAAAAATATCCCTGTGTTCTCAGGATATAGTATCTACACCATTGAACATGAAGCTAAATACTTTATTATCAAAAATAGATACAATTATTGAAGCAATAATCAAATAAATCCAAAAGGAATATATCAATATCCAAATATCGAATACATGATTAAAAACATTTAAAATCTAACCCAAACAAAACCCTTCCATCAAGCCTGCAAATACGCTAAAGGAACAGCTCCTGAAAGACTCAATACGAGTGCTCCACTGGAAGGACCCAGGTCAATAAGCATTTAAAGTGTGATGATAACATGAGACTAGAGAGAAAAGTGCTATGAATAACAATAAAACCAGAACACAAAATGAGTGATATACTGAAAGCCTTGAGTCGCAGTATAATATAGCACCTTGCTGAGTAGCAATTTACATGTCACACGATACAGCAAGACTGACGGAGTAAAACTCCATGTGTATCATGACCTCATCACGAGTGAGGCGTGCCATTTGGATATTTATCTGCTCTTTGGAATATAGGTTATTATTTCAACAGAATGTATAATATTTTGGTTAATACGGTATTTGAGTTCATGTTCAGTGGTGCAGCTATTTTAGTACAGAAGGATATGTTTGTAATGTGCTTGTATATGTATTTGTCCCTTTTACCTTCTACACGTTCAGTGGTGCAGGTTCTTCCCTGTAATGCTCATTAAGCCTCATGCACACAGGACGTTTTCTGTTGTACAGCAGCTGTTTTTAGCTGCAGATGTTTTTTCTACAGTCCATAAACCCTCCCTGTTATCAACTGTTTTTAGCAGTGACGTTTTGAGCTGTAAAAAAAAAAAAACCCCAAGACCAGAAGGTTCTGAGAGACGTTTGAACGTTTTAGATCAATTGAGGAAAAAAAAAACGCTGACCCTTTAAAATCGCAGGTAATATAACCCTAATAAAAGCTGAAAAAAATCACTGATAAGCTACGGACTTTTTTTTAACGTCCTGTGTGCATGAAGCCTTACAGTTTTGTGATGGATACAACAAAGCTTTGTGCCCAACCTCAAGGCCTTTTAGTATCTATTGTGTGGCTCTCAAGCCCCAGCAGTCAGGCTCAGTAGCAAGTGTTCTTCCTGCCCAAGAACTTACATAGTCCTGGTCAGAGCATGACCTGAAACAGTATAAGAAGGGATCTTGGACTTCACCTTCAACTCTACGCCATGAAACTGGTGACATGAGGAAAGCCTGCAGAATACCTCCTTGTGCTTTTCTCTGGATCTCACACAAATGAGGATGTGAGAGAAATTATATTCTGTAGTACCATATGTGCACTAGAAGAACTATAGCATGGCACTCCAGTCTAGGCACTACCAAAACTTCTGCCCTCTACAATAGTATCTGCACTGCCACAACCCAGACCAGAAAAGGAAAATATTAATTATACTATTTAAACATGTGAAATAAGTTGGTCTTATTTCTTTCACATTCTCTTAATTGCTCTGTGCTGTCATTTCACTTTTGTCTTAAAATGTCATTAACCACTTCACCCCCGGAAGGATTTCCCAGTTTAGGACCAGAGCAGTTTTTGTGATTCGGCACTGCGTTGCTTTAACTGACAATTGCACGGTCGTGCGACGTTGTACCCAAACAAAATTTGTGTCCTTTTTTCCCCACAAATAGAGCTTTCTTTTGGTGGTATTTGATCACCTCTGCGTCATTTCTGATCGCCGCTATAAACAAAAGAAGAGCGACAATTTTGCAAAAAAACCCAAATTTCTTACTTTTTGCTAAAATTCAAATCCAAAAAAAAAAAAAAACGCAATTGGCGTTTATTGATTGGTTTGCGCCAAAGTGGCCGCATTTACGGATGATGAGAATTCATTTCTGGGGTTTTTTTATTTTTTACTAGTAATGGCGGCGATTGCGATTTTTAGCGGTGCTGCGATATTGCAGCGGACATGTCGGACATTTTTGACTCTTTTTTGGGACCAATGACATTTATTCAGTGATCAGAAATTTAAATGTCCACTGATTACTGTATAAATGTCATTGGCAGTGAAGGGCTTAACCTGCAGGGGGAGATCTAGGGGTTAACTGTGTTCCCTGGGTGTGTTCTTACTGTGGGGGGGTTGGGCTACCATGGGCATGAGAGATCTAACTTATCCCAGTGACAGGGATCATTAGATCACACATGCCCGCACTGTCAGAATGGGGAACCGCCGTGTTTACATCGGCGGTTCCCCGTTCTTTGCTTGTGGCCACTCATCGCGGCTCGCCGGCGGACATCGGGTCTGCCCGAGCCGCGGGCACACTCCTGCAGCGCGCGCCCCCTAGCGGCCGTTCGCAGATCGCCGTGTTTTTACGGCGATTCGCGCACAGCATCCACACTGCCACCGTGAATACACGGCAAGCAGTGGGGAAGTGGTTAAACCCACATCATAAAAAAAAAAAAAAAACACTATCAGTAAAAGCTGTGTTACATGCTGCTCAGACTCATTTTCTGTATTCTGCAAAAAAAAAACAAAACCTGGTTGATCCTGCTGTCCTCTATCACCACCTTCTGTTAATTTCCCTAATTCAGCTAGGGATTTTGCGGCTGTGCTGGCAACTTTGCACATGCTCAGTTTTCAATGAGTTTCTATGCTGGGCATTACCTCCCTATCACATATGAGCAGCCCATGTGTCTATGGAGTCACACATGTGGGTGTATACACTCTGGTAAATGACAGCCCATTCCCTCCCTCCACCTCATGCCCACTAACCAGCTAAATACAACGGGGGTGGGATATTACATGTAGATTAACCACTTTAATACAGGATGTTTATACCCCCTTCCTGCCCAGTCCAATCTTCAGCTTTCATCGCTCTCACACTTTGAATGACAATTACTCTCTCATGCTACACTGTACCCAAACAACATTTTTATCATTTTTTTCACACAAAATAGAGTTTTCTTTTGGTGGTATTTAAGAACCTCTGGGTTTTTTATTTTTTTGCGACAGAAGTGAAAAAAGTGCGAACATTTTGAAAAAAATAAAAACACCTTTTTTTAGTTTCTGTGATAAAAGTTTGCAAATAAGTAATTTTTGTTCATAAATTTGGGCCAAAACCTATACTGCTACCTATCTTTGGTAAAAATAACCCAAATAAGTGTATATTATTTGGTCTGTGTGAAAGTAATACTTGTTTTTAATGAATAAACGTTTGAAAATAGTGTCTTTGATTTTTTTCCACAAAAATAAAAAAAGTTTTACAAGCGTGAAAAAAGTGAAGACAGCGTTTTTTTATTTTTTGGGTCTCCAAGAATTTATGGTGGTTTTCTTTTGAGATAAAACACACTTTTTTTACTATTTTTACAACAAACCCATGTCACATCGTACTCTCTCATTAACAGTAAGTTTCACACTCTCGCTACTTTCGACT
>BLSH010106108.1:1041812-1052372 GCA_018402905.1 Glandirana rugosa | reverse complement strand
GGGGGGGATGTTGGGCACCCCGATGGCCCATAGCTGTACTTAAATTAAAGTAGAACTAATAGGCAAAACTTTTAATTTGGATAGAGTAAAGGGATGGGTTTTAACGTCTGTCAGTTTTTTTTCCCTCATCTGTGCCCTATTGGGGAGATTTTACTTTACTTCCTGTCCAAGAAGTGAGAGGTAATCCCTCCAAAGCGAGGAAATTCCTGGTCATCACCACAGCTAGTGTCTGTTAGAAAATTTCCCCTCTTTTACAGTTCTGGGCACAACCCAAAATTTGTGATTTTCTTTCACTTTCAATGAGAATGGTAAATAGGACAAATAGAAAGGGTGAATCTCCCCAACAAGGGCTCAGGTGCAAGAAAAACCTGACAGCACTTTAAACATATTTAACCACTTCAATACTAGGCACTTAGAACTCTTCCCGCCCAGACCAATTTTCAGCTTTCAGTGCTGTTGCGCTTTGAATGAGAATTGCGTGGACGTGCAACACTGTTGGCTGGGCGGGAAGTGGTTTCAATGCCTCACTATAAGGATCAGTTCTGGACCACAAGCACTGATCCAACAGAATGAAAATCCTCAAAAATCATGCAATCACAATTGATACGACTGCAGTCCCTGCGACCCATATTGCATGTCACACACAATAGGACTAAACTCACAAAACGTAACCCCTTTAATGGATGAATGTAAAACAAATCTTAACACCTGAACCCAGTTTTGCAACTTTTGTATGCATTAGTAAAACTTTACATACAGTATCTTTGCTACTACTTTGTGTATCCAGATAAATTATAGTCAAAGGGGCAAAAGTTCTGCCTTGCAGAGCGAGGCATGGTATGTCAGTAATTATGATAAGGTCAACTACAGAGAGATCTCAGGCAATACTCATGACTAGTCGTTTGCCTTCTACCTGCCTTTTTTTTGCACAACTTACTAGCTTCAGACGTTTTTTTCTACGGTCAGTAAACTCTCCATCATTTTTTCCTATGTGTCCATGCACACATAAGCTGTTATCAACTGGTTTGGGCAGGGGCATCTTGGAGCTGTAAAAATGGGTTCTGAGAGCAGTTTTTCAGCTGTAAAACTGCTCAAACGCTCAAAAACATGGCTATCCAGCATTTTTGGACATTTTAGATCCATTGGTAAGAAAAAAAAAAAACACGCTCAAAAACGCTACTGCTGAAAAACGCTAGTGCAATAACGCTGAAAAACTCACTACAAAAAACGATTGATTTTTGTAGAACTTTTTTTTTTTTTTTTTTTTTTAAACATCCTGTGTGCATGAGGCCTCAGGGGTCAGTTGCTTGCTAAAACTTTGAGGAAAAGGCATCATAACTTAAAGTGGTTGTTAAAGCGTTTGTTAACCTAAAAAAAAAAATGCTGCTGCTAATGTCTCTTTAATTTGCAATTAGCAGCATGGTACTTTTACTTTTTAAATTATCCCTCTGTATCCCCTAAAATATCTGTTTGATAATGCCAGGTCATGACTTCCCCCCTGAGTGCTGACTCCCCTTGTATATTGCTTAACCTGAGAGCCCCGTGGTCTATGAAGGCTATGTCACTCCCAGCTCTTCCTCTCCTAGCTTCTCTCTGCTCTCATAATTAACTCTAAAAGTTCCTATCCCTCTGTATTAGAATAAGTTGTTCACCAGGTGTCAGTGTTATATCAGAAATATTCTTATCTATATAGATAACACAGCACAGCTCTCTCTCTCCAGCTGAGGTCAGCAGCAGTGCTCAGCCCCTTCCTCAGGAACTCTGAGCTGAGAGAGAAAAGCTAAAAATTACAACTGATCCTAGTAAGGTGTATTATCTATGCAGAGAAGTATATATAACACAGACACAGGGGAACTTCTTGTTATAATACAGAGGGAATGGAAGCATTTTATACAAGTTGCTCAACAAACACTTTTTAAGCCACTTGTATAAAATGCTCCCATTCCCTCTGTATTAGCACAATAACTTCCCCTGTGTCTGTCTTATAACATATATAGACTTATCTGTACTGATAACACACAGACTTCCTATGATCAGCTGTCATATTTCTCTCTCCTCTGCTCCGTCAAGAATTCCTGAGGGTGGGGCCGAGCACTGCTGCTGACGTCAGCTGGAGAGGAGAGAGAGCCGTGTGTAGGAAGCCGGTGTACTTGTTCTAATACAGAGGAGATAGGAGCTTTTAAAGTTCATTATGAGAGCAGAGAAGAGACACTAGGTACTGACAGGGAGAGGGAGATGGAGATGAAGACCAGTATAAGAGAGCTGCTAGTGACAAACTGCACAGACCATGGGCTCTTAAGATCAGCTAATTTTATAAGGATAGTCAGCACTCAGGGAGGAAGTCATGACCTGGCATTATCAAACAGATATTTTAGGGGATACAGAGGGATGATTTAAAAAGCAAAAGCACCATGCTGCTAACTGCACATTAAAGAGAGGGGAGCAGCATTTTTTTTTTTGGGTTAACAAACGCTTTAAGCTGGCCATAGGACTGGGTGATTTTTTTTTTCCTGCGGCCATAGGTTGCATGAAAGAAAATTGCTTGGTTCCTCTATCAACACAGTTAGTGTTGATGGGGAAATCAATCCCGCTGAGCCATTGGGGTTGATTTACTAAAACTGAAGAGTGCAAAATCTGGTGCAGTTCTGCATAGAAACCAATCAGCTTCCAGATTTTTTTTTTTTTTGTCGAAGCTTAATTGAACAAGCTGAAGTTAGAAGCTGATTGGCTACCATGCACAGCTTCACCAGATTTTGCACACTCCAGTTTTAGTAAATCAACCCCATTATGTTCTCCCAGCAGTGGGGGAGCCACCCTGGCCTAGAGAACACAGTGATTACTGCAAGCGGCTATAATAGCCACGTGCAATAATCACATGCAAAATCAGACAGGCTGATTCGATCAATTTGGGTACATTCAGCCTGCCCATATTTGGTTCGTCTATGGCCAGCTTTAGCATCTTAAGTGACTTCATTATGCCTGTCAAGCACTCTCTGTTGCCTGGGGCTATAGGATGTATTAAATTGAATGGCCCCAATTCATGAACGCCTAGCCAAAAAGTCACTATGACAAGAAGAATAGCAATGTAAGGAGAGGTAAACTAGATTCCTATTTGGCCAAGAAACAAAACCATGAGTGGCCAGTTGTGAATAAAAACCATTTGTGCCACCATAGGTACATATTATCTTCCTCTATTTAATCCTTGAAAAAACTGATTGCTGTGGCTTTCCTTTTTCTTTTAGGGCAGGGTTTCTCAACTCCAGTCGTTAAGGCGCACCAACAGGTCATGTTTTCAGGATTTTCATTATCTTGCACAGGTGATTTGATCAGTTTCCCTGCCTTAGTAATTACCACAGCTGTTTCATCCAAGGGAAATCCTGAAAACATGACCTGTTGGTGCGCCTTGAATACTGGAGTTGAGAAACACAGTTTTAGGGTGTATATGGTCACCCCAACTCATCACACCTGTCAAAAAGAACATAAGGTGTTTTGGAAGCTTGCATTTAAATTCATGGGTTTCGCCCATAAAGCCTCATGTACACTGCTGCTGGTAAACGGACGTTTAGGAGCAGTTGGGCGTTTTTTTCAGCTGCCCCTGAACTCTCCTCTATGTTATGTTATCGGTACATTTACACAGGGTTGTTTATCCACTTCAATACTATGCACTAAGAAAACTTTCCTACCAGACCAATTTTCAGCTTTCAGTGCTGTTGCAGTTTGAATGAGAATTGTGCGGTCGTGCGACACTGTACCCAAACAACGTTTTTATCATTTTGTTCCCACAAATAGAGCTTTCTTTTGGTGGTATTTGATCACCCCTGCGGTTATTTTTTGCGATATAAACAAAAAAAAAAAAATCTATTTCTGTCACAAAACTTTGTAAATAAGTAAATTTTCTCCATCACTCAAGGGCACTGATGGGGCTACACTGACGAGCACTGATGTGGCAGTACTGATTGGCACTGATGAGGCACTTATATGCAGCAATGATGAGCACTGTTAGGCGGCACTGATATGCAACACTGATGGGCACTGATAAGTGGCACTGATGGGCACACATAGGCGGCACTGGGCACTGATAGGTGGCACTGATGGGCACCGATAGGTGGGCACTAGTAGGTGGCACTGGTGGGCACTGATATGCACCGATAGGGGCACTGGTACACACTGATTGGGGCACTGGTACACACTGATAGGGGCCCATTCCCTGGTGGTCTAGGGTGGCATCTGAAGGTGGCACTGAGTGCCATTCATATAGGGCACTATGCCCCTTACCTGGTGGTCTAGGGTGGTCTCCCTGCTGGTCCAGATCAGCTCCCTGGTGGTCCCTGGGCAGGCTCCCTAGTGGTCTAGTGTGGCGATCCAAGGGGGGGCTGTGCTGATAAATCATCAGCACAAACCCTCCCTGTCAGGAGAGCAGCTGATCGGCTCTCCTCTACTCAGGTCTGCAGACCCGAGTACAGGAAAAGCCGATAAACGGCTTTCCTGTGTTACACTGTGACGAGCCGTGATTGGTCACGGCTGATCACATGGTAAAGTGCTTTGGATGGAAGCACTTTACCGAGACCGGTATTTTTTTTAAAAAAAACAAAAACAAAAAAAAAAACACACTTCTAGACGCGGATGCGGCATGTAAAAACGCAGCTAAACGGCCGTTTTAAGTGTCGGTTTCTAGCTGTCCAAAGGAATGTGCCTGGGGCTCGGGCGGACTCGATGTCCGACGGCAAGCCGCGATGAGCTGCCAGAGGGAAAGAATGGGGAACCACCGATGTAAACACGGCGGTTCCCCGTTCTGTCAGTGGGCATTTAAAAGATCTACTGACCCCTGCCACTGGGATCAGTTAGATCTCTTATGCCCATGGTAGCCCAGCCCCCTCACAGTTAGAACACACCCAGGGAATACAGTTAACCCCTTCACTGCCTATGACATTTATACAGTAATCAGTGGATATTTAAAATTTGCTGTATAAGTGTGATTGGTCCCAAAAAAGTGTCAAAAATGTCCGACATGTCCACCCCAATATCGTCGTCCCGATTAAAATCGCAGATCACCGCCATTACTAAAAAAAAAAAAAAAAAAAAAAAAAAAAAAAAAAAAAAAAAAGGAAAAAAATGCCAGAAATTAATTCTCATGGTTTGTAAACGTGGCAACTTTTGCGCAAACCAATCAATAAATGCCGATTGCGTTTTTTTTTTTTTACCAAAAATATGAGGAAGAATATAAATCGGCCAAAACCGTTGGATTTGTATTTTAGCAAAAAGTAAGAAATTTGGGGATTTTTTTGCAAAATTGTCGCTCTTCTTTTGTTTATAGCGGCAATCAGAAATGACGCAGCAGTGATCAAATACCACCAAAAGAAAGCTCTATTTGTGTGAAAAAAAGGACGCAAATTTCGTTTGGGTACAACGTCGCATGACCGTGCAATTGTCAGTTAAAGCGACACAGTGCCAAATCGCAAAAAGTGCTCTGGTCCTACAGTGGGAAATCCTTCCGGGGGGTGACGTGGTTAAGCCTTAATGGCTGCATCATTTCACATTTCTGCTTTTTACTAGCTTATCAGAGGATGACAAAACAAATCAGAGCCAACAAGGCGTAAAATGTGTCTAATTAGAAAGGGAGCCAAATGCTGAAACAAAAGATACCCAATATGCACATCTGGAAGTGGAGAGGAAAAGTTTTCTTGCAAAGACATTTCAAAATCTGTTTATTATACACAGGTCATGCAGAAATGCTGGAATTGAATGTATAAAAATATGTATAGCTGTCAGAGACTCGGGCTCAGACGATGGTCTCATAACATTCAAAGAAGTGTTATAGTTTAGATGGTCTGTTGCCCTTCCAGGAGAAAATAGTGTCTAGAAAGTGTATGATCACATTGACAGTTTATAACGGGAAGGTAACACTGTGTAACATCTCAATCAACTGTCTTGTAGCTGGAGAGGAAAAAAAAAAAAAAAAGAAGAAGGTGCAATATGTACTAAATGAGGATATAAAGTGGGACAGCTTCTAGTGGAGATTTTGCATGAAGATATTTTGTTTAGGCCCCTTTCACACTGCCACGACTTGAAAGTTGCGTGATTTTGCCACGATTTCAGGGAATGGCTGTGTAAACTTGAAGTCTATGGACCTCAACTCGCATCAAAGCCGGACCAAAATAGTACAAAATAGTCATAGGACAAGTCGCACAAGGGTGAAAGGGGCCTTAGTGACACAATCCTGCTATGGGCACTAAGTCATTAGTCATGAGTAGTTTGGTTCTGATGAAGTAAGCATTTCCACAGAAATGTAATGTCACACAGCATCCAATTAATTTCTGCCTTTCCTTCTGCCACATTGCAAAGGCACAATTCAAATTGTTGTACAAAATAAAATGCAAAACGGCACTGTTAGACAGGACCAATTTGGTTGTTTTGCAGGCTGGCTAGTAAGTCTGCTGGGAAATCTTTTGTTTAGAGAATACAAAAACTGTTGCCATATAGCGAAAACAAAAGACAGTTCTTTCTTCAGACACCTTATTTTGAGGTCCCCCTACTTTACAATGTAGAAGTTAAAGCAGAGCTCCATCCAAAAGGAGAAGCTCCACTTGTTTGCACCCTCCACTACCACAATGTGACATATTTATTTTGAGGGGGGGCGCGGGGTACCTGGTTTTGACAGGTACCCGCTCCCGCTTTCTGGTAAGATCAGGGCTGCAATCCCCAAATATGTCCGACCCCTCCTCCTGCTGGCTTCTGGGACACACACACGGGACCCAGAAGATGGTGGGACTATTCAGAAAGAGCAGCACGATCCTTAGTGAAGATGCTGGTGCATGTACCTGAAGCCGATTGAAGAATCGTCTTGGGGTGCCTACATCGCTGGATCCCTGGACAGGTAAGAATCCTAATATTAAAAGTCAGCAGCTAAAGTATTTGTAGCTGCTGACTTTAATTTTTTTTTTTTGCCTAGACTGCAGCTTTAAAGAGGAAGTAAACCCAGATGGGGTTTACTTCCTCTATATACCCCTGTAAAGTAGAAGCACAATGGGCTACTATGCATTGCATAGTATCCCATTATGTGCCACTTACCTGCAAACAGAGCCAGCGACGTCCAGCGATGTCCCCTGTGCTGGCGGCGTCCTTCTTCTGCCCCTCTTCCTTCCGGGGCCGCGACATCCGGCTCTGTGACTGTCACTCCCGCGCATTCAGCGGGAGCCGCCAGTCACGGCAGGGTCCCGGTAGAGAAACGGCACGGAGGCCATTTCTTCACTGCGCATGTGTCGAAATTACTTCGGCACATGCAGAACACTGTATATCTCCTGAACCATGCAGGTTTGGGAGATATGCAGGGCACCTACAGGTAAGCCTTATCATAGGCTTACCTGTAAGTTAAAGTGGTTGTCACAGGTTGACAACCACTTTAAAGCCGGGTCCTGGGATGGGGGAAGTATACATTTTAGCCTGGAGTTGGGCTTTAAATTGTAAAATGTTGCATTAACCCCCTCCTGTCGGCTATAAGCATATATGTGGCAGTAAAGACTAAGCCTTATAGAAACATAGAAAAGTGACGGCAGAAAAAGACTGAGTAGTCCATCGAGTCTGCCCCTTTTTATTTATTTAGTTTAAATTTTTTTTTTTTTTTTTACATTAACCTTGTTGTCTGACTATAGATTTATGTTTATCCCAAGCATGTTTGAAGCCATTTACTGTTGACTGTCTCACAACCTCTGTTGGTAGTTTATTCCAATCATCAACCACCCTTTCAGTAAAATAATACTTTCTAAGATTAGTTTTGAACTTCCCCCCAGTTAGTTTGAGGTCATGTCCCCATGTTCTTGATTTTGGTTTCATATTGAAAAGACTGCCCTCCTGAACCTTATTCACCCCCTTGAGGTATTTAAAGGTTTCAATCATGTCTCCCCTCTCCCTTCTTTCCTCCAGACTGTACATATTAAGTTCCTGAAGTCGCTCTTGATAGGTTTTATTCCCCAGACCTTTCACCATTTTTGTTACCCGTCTCTGAACTCGTTCTATCTTATCAATATCATTTTGTAAGTGTGGTCTCCAGAACTGGACACAGAATTCTAAGTGAGGTATCACTAAAGATCTATATAGAGGAATCAGAACCTCTTTCCTCCTGCTGGTGATCCCTCTTATGCTGTGCTGCCACATATATGCATACCTTTGAGCTGGCATCAGGCTCGATCGCGAGTGGATTATAGGATTTTACAAGAACTTTAAACTAGGGCTTATTTTTGGGGTAGGGTTTATATTGCAGCCCTCCTGGCTGGGAAATCACAGTAGGTCTTATTTTCAGGTTAGGTCTTATTTTCAGGGAAACACGGTATGTTACAAGCTCCAGCAGAACTTTGTTTACTGGAATGTAAGGGTTTACTCATATTGTGCAATAAATGGATACATGCTTTTATTAACATGTTTGCTATGGCCACTTTCATGTTTTCTGCATACACAAGGGATCTTCCCAGATCTGATGAACACTGCTGCACTGTAATTCAAGCTCTGACTCACCTTTCCACCCATCCCTCCGCTCACCCATCCCTGTGGGATATCCTGCTCTCCTGGTTGATAAGGCTGTTGGCTATTTCAACAAAGCTTGTTCCATCCAGCTGAATCCTTGACCTTTCAGCTGCACCTGACTCTCCATAGCTCCATTGAGCTGGCCACACATTATACAATTTTCTTATTCAATTTCCTTTAGATTTACCTTCAACTATGAAGTGCAAGGGCCTGCCCGACTGTATACAAATTGAAAGTATTCAGGTTTGACCTCATATTATACGGTTTTGGTAAATCTACAGGAAAATTGTATGAGAAAACTGTATAAGAAAATTATATAATGTATGGCCAGCTTTAGTCCTTGAGTGTCTTCACCTCCACTACCAAGTACTGTTTAAGATATCCTATCAATTTGGACACATACCATTATTATTATCTATAAGAAATAATTTCTGATGCGTCTGATCTCATGAGCGCAGAGAGATTACTTTTTCTTATTAATAATAAATAACTCATATTGGCTGCCTTAAGCTGGGTATACACGGTTTTGCTTTTTTTTCCATTCAACCAGCAACCATCATACCAAGTGATGTTGATGCAGCGATCTTCCTGCTGAGACATTCTATTCTGAGAGGGGGACAGGGACTGCCCCCTCAGAATACACTGATCATCACTTGCAGCCATTGACACGCTGGGGCGGGCAGGGCATTAGCAGTAAAGCGCAACTAGTTTTAGTGGCGCTTTACCGCTGTTATAGTGGCGCTTTGGCACCGCTATTCGGGTGGCAGCGGGATGCTTTTAACCATTAAGAAGAGGTTAAAAAGTGCTTCCAAAGTGGTTTCATTTCAATGGGCAGTGGAGGAGCGGTGTATACACCGTTCCCGCACCGCCCCAAAGATGCTGCTTGCAGGACTTTTTGTCCTGCAAGCTCACCGCCCCAGTGTGCAAGCACTCGAGCTTTCACACTGGGGTGGATTAGGAGCAGTTTAGAGGCGCTTTACAGGCGCTAATTTTAGCGCAAAAACGCCTGTAAGACATCTCAGTGTGAAAGGGGTCTAAGAGCGATGATCAAATGCTGGTTTTCAAGCATGCCTGTTTGACAGAAGCCGTTGATAGTCTGGCTTCTGTAGAACAGACAGCTGTACACACGGGCCAACATTTTCAGCCCATCGTGTGTACTGGACCTTACACAGAACTTTTGGTCAGGCCTGCCTGAAATACTGACAGGCAGACCTGATTAGAAAGCTTATGTGAAAGGATCTTTTCCTCATCTTGGGGAAAAAAAAGTGAAAAGCAAAAAAAGATAGCCGATTTCACATTAGCATGTGTGTCATCACCCTTGGAAGTCCACGTCACCACTGCCTTCAGGGAGATCTTGCAGTATTATCATACTGTGCACACACAAGATGAATCATGAAACATGTGGTATCACCCCTCTACCTTTAGGCCTGGTTCACACCTATGCATTTTTTAGTTTTGCAGAAACATTAACATGGTTTCCTACGGGTCATGTTCATATCTGTGCAGTTTATGGAAAGAGCCAGGGACTTTTTTTCTGGTTTTTGGTTCCATAGGCTTCAATGGATCAAAAATGTGTATTGAAAAACACAAAATGCACCTGGAATATTCCATCTGCAACCTGTATAGGTGTGAACTATGCCTTAGATTGTAAACTTCATAAGCAGGGCCCTCATATTTCTTCTGTATTTAACTGTATGTAATCGTACTGTCCCTCTTTACATTGTAAAGCGCTGCGTAAACTGTTAGTGCTATATAAAACCTGTGTAATAATAATCATCATACCCCTCATCTTGCACATGCACCATACTAAAGGAGTATAATGTTAGTAAAAAAAAAGAAACTACCCTCCCTGAGATGTCAGTGGAAGGGGTTTTTTTTGCCCAACAGATGAATGTAAAGGCATATAGCACACGTCTGTCTAAAGTATGTACAGCATTACAGTTTGCAGAGGAACAAGTAGTGGGCCAGGGCAAGGAGCAAGGGAAAATGGGACATTCTTTAAAAACATGGCAGCGCAGCAATGGGGGGGGGGGGGGGGGGGTG
>BLSH010106108.1:1009879-1034983 GCA_018402905.1 Glandirana rugosa | reverse complement strand
GATGTCTACAGTCAAGTTCAGGTGATAGCTATGGCACTTGTAAACTGTTTTTTTTTTTGTTTTTTTTTTTTCTTTTTTTTTTTCATCAGCCATTCTCAACCAGGATTCATTTAGAGTTTGCTTGGGTTCCCTCAAAGCCATTAACAAACCCAAAACCATAAATTAAATATATTGCAACTTACCAATCATCATACGGAATGGCTGTGTTAGCCTTCCTTTTTTCCCCTCTCTTGTCACCTTGTGATCTGGCCAGTAACACACCTCCTGTATTAGTGAGACACAAACCTGGAGGAACAAGCATAGGAGGCACAGCAGACAGCAGCATTGTCAGGCTAAAGGGTAGTGAAAAGCCTCATCTTCAGAGAAGCTTTTTCTACCCACACCTAACAACTGTATTTTCATTTTTCTTCATCAATTCATCCCCACAGTAATCACCTTTTGTATCATTTGGCCCTCCCTTCTAGATTGTAAGCTCTAACGAGCATGGCCCTCTGATCCCTCCTGTATTGAACTGTATTGTAACTGTACTGTCTGCCCTCATATTGTAAAACGCTGCACACATTGTTGGTGCTATACAAATCCTGTATAATAATAATAATAGTGTTATATGTACTACCAGATTTAAATACACTAACAAATTGAAGCTGAACTCCAACTTACACTTTATAATCAGTGAGAGTTTTTCCCTTTTGGGATAAAGGTTTTAAGTGAATAAAAGCTGATCATTGTAAGCACCCCTGCGAGTGTTGAACATTTTGTTTCAATCCTGCAACTGATACATCTGCAAGACAACTTGTCCTGTTGTAAAAAAAAAAGACTTCCTGGCAAGATGAAATAAGAAGAAAGAAAGCCTAAAAAAGAAAACTAATGCAACCATCATATCTAAGCATTGGTAAGCTGCAATATAATAAAATGTTTGCCTTTGGGGCCCATTCACACCACACCACATTCTGTGCTTTTATTTCTGCATCAAAAACGCATTGAAAGTATGGGTTCCAATGGCATAGTTCACACCAGTGCAGTGCGTTTCAGTTCCAGAAAAAAAATATGTAAAAAAGAACAAGTTGTTTTTTTCCCTGCACAGAACTGAAATGTGGTAAAAAGCATTAATAAAGCACTGGTCCCCAATAAAAAATCATCTGGAATGCAACCATAAACGCATCAAAAACATATTAAAAACGTGCATGCAGAAATGCATCCAGAATAGATCTGGAGGGCAATAACACCGCTTTAAGGCTACATTCACACTTTAGTGTTTTGTAAATATGTGTAAAATTGCGTGACTTTACGTTTATGAAACATACAAAAATCGCTGGTTGCACTGTATTACCATTCATTGTTGACGACTACCCAAACACAACAAAAAAGACGCATGTTTGTCACACAAAAAGATGTACATAAACACAAAAATTGCGCAAAGCTTGACCCTCAAAAAAGTTGCACAAGCTACTTTGCCATCTTTGCCGTGCAGAGGACAGCCCATGGAAATCAATGGGTTTAGCGCAAAAATGCAGTGAAATTTCTGTTCCCAAAACGCTGTGAATGCAGCCTCAGTTGTGGCTGTCTGAGCTCCGGTTTGAAGTTGTCTACATAGTTCTGGAGCCAACTCCACTTAGAGCCAGCAGCATGACACAGATGACCTGTAAGGTGCCATTCCAAGGAAGGGACATGCTCCTTACTGACCACCAATGTGAGGGGCATTTTCCCCACTGAGCTGAGCTTGATTCAACTGATTTTAACGGGGGGGGGGGGGTTCCCCAAGACCCAAAACTTCAAGGGTTCCTCTGGGATAACAGGGTTACTTTAGACTGTAACCCTCCTGTATTGAAACTGGCTTTAGATTGTAAGCTCCTAGGAGTAGGAAAATTCTGTATTGAAACTGGCTTTAGATTGTAAGCTCCTAGGAGTAGGGCCCTTCTGTATTGAAGCTGGCTTTAGATTGTAAGCTTCAAGGAGAAAGACCCTCCTGTATTGAAACTGGCTTTAGATTGTAAGCTCCTAGGAATAGGACCCTTCTGTATTGAAACTGGCTTTAGATTGCAAGCTCCTAGGAGCAGGACTCTCTGGTATTGAAACTGGCTTTAGATTGTAAGCTTCCAGGAGAAGCACCCCCCTGTATTGAAACTGGCTTTAGACTGTAAGCTTCCAGGAGGACCCTCCTGTATTGAAACTGGCTTTAGATTGTAAGCTCCTAGGAGCAGGACCCTCCTGTACTGAAACTGGCTTTAGATTGTAAGCTCCTAGGAGCAGGACCCTCTTCTATTGAAACTGGCTTTAGATTGTAAGCTCCCAGGACAGGGACCCTCTTGTATTTTAACTGGCTTTAGATTGTAAGCTCCTTGGAGCAGGACCCTCCTGTATTGGAACTGGCTTTAGATTGTAAGCTCCTAGGAGCAGGAGCCTCTTGTATTGAAACTGGCTTTAGATTGTAAGCTCCTAGGAGCAGGAGCCTCTTGTATTGAAACTGGCTTTAGATTGTAAGCTCCTAGGAGCAGGACCCTCCTGTATTGGAACTGGCTTTAGATTGTAAGCTCCTAGGAGCAGGACCCTCCTGTATCTGAACTGGCTTTAGATTGTAAGCTTCTAGGAGCAGGAGCCTCTTGTATTGAAACTGGCTTTAGATTGTAAGCTCCTAGGAGCAGGACCCTCTTGTATTGGAACTGGCTTTAGATTGTAAGCTCCTAGGAGCAGGAGCCTCTTGTATTGGAACTGGCTTTAGATTGTAAGCTCCTAGGAGCAGGACCCTCTTGTATTGGAACTGGCTTTAGATTGTAAGCTCCTAGGAGCAGGAGCCCCCTGTATTGGAACTGGCTTTAGATTGTAAGCTCCTAGGAGCAGGAGCCCCCTGTACTGAAACTGGCTTTAGATTGTAAGCTCCTAGGAGCAGGAGCCTCCTGTGTGGCTGTATGGATGTTGCAGTGGGCAGACATGCAGAGGGGATGGTAGGGAAGGAGTGAGGAGGTAGAAGGCAATGATTACCTGCAGCTCAGGCTGAGTGTGGTTCTCCTCATCAGGTGAATCCTCTATGAGAACTTTGCTCTTGTTCAGCTTCCACATGGTGCAGGCTCCCAGGCTGGCCTGTGTACTGGGAGGAATGGTGAGGTGCAGGGGGCACACACAACTCTTACACTTTATACAGGGCACAGCAGTAACTCCATCCTGGAAGGCACAGACCTGCTTCACCGCTCACTCCACTTCTCTTGGAAGTAATCATCATCATCATCATCCTGGGGAGGAGGGGAGAGCTGGGAGAGGAGGAGGGGAGGGGGAGAGAGGAGGAGGAGAGATGAGAACATGATAAGAGAGCAGCACATAGAAGAACAATGCATGGAATGAGGGGACCCCGTGACGTCACTAGCGGGGCTCAGCACTCACCTCATCTACATGCTGTGTCCGGGAAGATGGCGACCCTCACTGATCGGATCTGAGGAGAAACAAAAAGGAGGTCATGGAATGAGGACATGTAAACAGATCCCGAGGAGGAGGAGGGGGGATAGGATGGCATTGGAAGGAGAGCTGAGGTGTCTTCTTTCCCTTCTATACTCACACTGCGCTCTACACCGAGAAACTTCTATGGCCGGTGTACACCGAGCTCTGCTCTCCGCTACCTCACCTCCTCAGTGCTGCCCACTGCTGGCAAGAGTTATGTATGCAGCGCTCTACATCCTACACACAGCGCTGCAGGGGCGAGAGACACACTATAGCCGGCCTATACACAAGTCTGGGGACGTTTCTAACCTATCTGTATTCACATTGCTAGGGAAAAAGTGAGCCAGAACCCAGACTATGCTACACTGTTTACAGATTCTGAGCAAGCCCTTCCTCATAGCCAAGGCCACTGAAGAGGCTCACAGAGGAGGGAGACACCAAAGCTGGAGTGGCCACACCAAATACTCCATTATAGGTGCAGCTTAGTAATGCTCAGCCTGTG
The DNA here is from genome assembly GCA_018402905.1 of Glandirana rugosa. Taxonomy (NCBI): domain Eukaryota; kingdom Metazoa; phylum Chordata; class Amphibia; order Anura; family Ranidae; genus Glandirana; species Glandirana rugosa. The sequence continues at coordinate 1,031,052 of BLSH010106108.1, read as the reverse complement.
TCACACACTCCTGAGCCCTGCACTCTGTGTGTCACACACTCCTGAACCCTGCGCTCTGTGTCACACACTCCTGAGCCCTGCACTCTGTGTGTCACACACTCCTGAACCCTGCGCTCTGTGTGTCACACACTCCTGAACCCTGCGCTCTGTGTCACACACTCCTGAACCCTGCGCTCTGTGTGTCACACACTCCTGAACCCTGCGCTCTGTGTCACACAATCCTGACCCCTGCACTCTGTCTGTCACACACACCTGACCCCTGCACTCTGTGTGTTACCCACTACTGACCTCTGCACTCTACACAATACCTATTCTTTCTCTCTGTACATTACCCACTCCTGACCCCTACAGTCTGTACATTACCCACTCCTGACCCCTGCAGTCTGTACATTACCCACTCCTGGCCCCTGCAGTCTGTACATTACCCACTCCTGGCCCCTGCAGTCTGTACATTACCCACTCCTGACCCCTGCAGTCTGTACATTACCCACTCCTGGCCCCTGCAGTCTGTACATTACCCACTCCTGGCCCCTGCAGTCTGTACATTACCCACTCCTGACCCCTGCAGTCTGTACATTACCCACTCCTGGCCCCTGCAGTCTGTGTGTCACAAACTCCTAACCCCTGCACCCCGTGTCTCACACACTCCTGAGCCCTGCACTCTGTATGTTACCCACTACTGACCTCTGCACTCTACACAATACCTATTCTTTCACTCTGTACATTACCCACTCCTTACCCCTGCAGTCTGTACATTACCCACTCCTGACCCTTGTAGTCTATACATTACCCACTCCTGACCTCTGCACTCTGTACATTACCCATCCCTGACACCTGCACACTGTGCATCACCCATTCCTGAGCTCTGTACATTACCTATCCTGACACCTGCACTCTGTACATTACCCATCCCTGACACCTGCACTCTGTACATTACCCATTCCTGCACTCTGTACATTAGCCATCCCTGACACCTACACACTGTGCATTACCCATTCCTGCACTCTGTACATTATCTATCCCTGACACCTGCACTCTGTGCATTGCCCATTCCTGCACTCTGTACATTACCCATCCCTGACACCTGCACTCTGTGCATTACCCATTCCTGCACTCTGTACATTACCCATCCCTGACACCTGCGCTCTGTGCATTACCTAGTCCAGCACTCAGTACATTACCCGTCCCTGACACCTGCACTCTGTGCATTACCCATTCCTGCACTTTGTACATTACCCATCCCTGACACCTGCACTCTGTGCATTACCCATCCCTGACACCTGAACTCTGCATTACCCATTCCTGCACTCTGTACATTACCCAACCCTGACACCTGCACACTGTGCATCACCCATTCCTGAGCTTTGTACATTACCTATCCCTTACACCTGCACTCTGTGCATTACCCAATCCTGCACTCTGTATATTACCCATCCCTGGCACCTGCACTCTGTGCATTACCTAGTCCAGCACTCGGTACATTACTCATCCCTGACACCTGCACTCTGTGCATTACCCAGTCCTGCACTCTGTACATTACCCATCCCTGACACCTGCACACTGTGCAATACCCATTCCTGCACTCTGTACATTACCTATCCCTGACACCTGCACTCTGTGCATTACCCATTCCTGCACTCTGTACATTACCTATCCCTTACACCTGCACTCTGTGCATTACCCATTCCTGCACTCTGTGTATTACCCATCCCTGACACCTGCATTCTGCATTACCCATTCCTGCACTCTGTACTTTACCCATTCCTGACACCTGCACTCTGCATTACCCATTCCTGCACTTGATACATTACACATCCCTGACACCTGCACTCTGTGCATTACCCATTCCTGCACTCTGTACATTATCTATCCCTGACACCTGCACTCTGTGCATTACCCATTCCTGCACTCTGTACTCTACCCATCCCTGACACCTGCACTCTGTGCATTACCCATTCCTGCACTCTGTACATTACCCATCCTTGACACCTGCACTCTGTGCATTACCCATTCCTGCACTCTATACATTACCCAACCCCGACACCTGCACTCTGTGCATTACCCACTCTTGCACTTGGTACATTACCCATGCCTGACCCCTGTAGTCTGTACATTGCCTACTCCTGACCCCAGCACTCTGTGCAGTATACATTCCTGCACTCTATGGGGTTGAATTACTAAAGCTTGAAAGTGCAAAATTTGGTGCAGCTCTACACAGAAACCAGCTTCAAGGTTTTATTGTCAAAGCTTGATTAAACAAGCTGAGGTTAGAAGCTAGAATGCAGTCTGTGCATTACCTAGTCCAGCACTCGGTACATTACCCATCCCTGACACCTGCACTCTGTGCATTACCCATTCCCATTACCCATTCCTGCACTCTGTACATTACCCATCCCTGACACCTACACTCTGTGCATTACCCATTCCTGCACTCTGTACAATATCCATCCCTGACACCTGCACTCTGTGCATTACCTATTCCTGCACTCTGTACATTACCCATCCCTGACACCTGCACTCTGTGCATTACCCATTCCTGCACTCTGTACATTACCCATCCCTGACACCTACACTCTGTGCATTACCCATTCCTGCACTCTGTACATGATCTATCCCTGACACCTGCACTCTGTGCATTACCCATTCCTGCACACTGTACATTACGCATCCCTGACACCTGCACTCTGTGCATTACCCATTCCTGCACTCCGTATATTACCCATCCCTGACACCTGCACTCTGTGCATTACCCATTCCTGCACTCTGTACATTACCCATCCCTGACACCTACACTCTGTGCATTACCCATTCCTGCACTCTGTACATTATTTATCCCTGACATCTGCACTCTGTGCATTACCCATTCCTGCACTCTGTACATTACCCATCCCTGACACCTGCACTCTGTGCATTACCCATTCCTGCACTCCGTATATTACCCATCCCTGACACCTGAACTCTGTACATTACCCATTCCTGCACTCTGTACATTACCCAACCCTGACACCTGCACTCTGTGCATTACCCACTCTTGCACTTGGTATATTACCCATGCCTGACCCCTGTAGTCTGTACATTGCCTACTCCTGACCCCAGCACTCTGCAGTATACATTCCTGCACTCTATGGGGTTGATTTACTAAAGCTTGAAAGTGCAAAATTTGGTGCAGCTCTACACAGAAACCAATCAGCTTCAAGGTTATATTGTCAAAGCTTGATTAAACAAGCTGAGGTTAGAAGCTGATTGGCTAGTATGCACAGCTGCACCGTTTTTTGCTCAGTTTTTTGCACATTTAAATCAACCCCTATATGTTACCCACTCCTGACCCTTGTACTCTTTGCATTACCCATTCCTCTTATTGTTTTGCAAAAACTGTTTAGTATAATGGATAATTCTATGCAATAACTTCCAACAAAAGTGACTGAAACAGTTTAAAGGGTGTCTAAAAAAATCACAATAGGAGTATATTTTAGATCCTTAGAGCCCTTTCACACTGGGGCCACATACACCGCACCCGCACTGCCCCAAAAATGCTGCTGGCAGGAGTTTATTTCCTCCTGCAATCGTGCTGCCCCAGTGTGAAAGGACACACTGACTTTCATTAAGAGGTGTTTTACAGGTGCTATTATTAGCTAATTAACACCCGTAGAGCGCATCGTTGTGAAAGGGGTCTTAAAGTGGACCTAAAAGCATTTTTTTCCCAACAGGCAGGCTTGTTATTGCAGAAGAGACATGCAATAAAATACTTGACTGTTTTCCATCTTCTGCAGAATGTAAACAAAGCTTTTCATGTGCAGCACTATTCACATTTCCAGCTCAGTGGCAGTGTACCAGGATGAGGAACTCCCAGGCATGTGTGGGAGTGATGTCCTTCTACCCTGGCCAATCAAGACGGCCGAAGACCCACGGCAGGTAGAAGATGCCGATGTCAGTGAAAACTAAGGCTGGGTACACAGGAGCCGTATATCAGTTGGTATCAGCTGATTCATCTGAAACTGGACGACATTTGATCAGTGTGTACAGCTGCCTTTCTGACAGAAGCCAGTCTAATGACCGACTTACTTCTAAGGGACATGCTGGAAAACCATCTGATCAACACTGGCAGCCAATGACTGATCAGCGGCGGACAGGCTTCCCCCGTCAAGACTCAAAGGCACAGCAAGGGAAATCACCACACTAACATCGCTTAGTATGGCAGTCTCTGGTTTTTATGCTCAGTCTGCTGAGTTTAAAAAAAAACTTCTAGTTTGTACCCAGCATAAGGTAAGTATTGCTGCTTTTAGTTCCACTTTAAAGTGTTTGTAAAGACCGCTTTGTTATTTTTACATACAGGTAAGCCTATAATGAGCCTACCTTTAAGTAAAATGAATATTTCCAAAATGTGCACCATTTAGATCTTCACCCTGCATGCAGCCGCTCACGTTAGCGACGCATGCACTCTGAAGGTCTGGCATACCGTGTCAGATCTTCAAAGCTTCTTGCCGGAATTGAGGGCTCCCGCACGGGAGTGACGTCATCACGGCTCCGGCCAGTCACAGCGTCAGAGCCCAGAAGACAGGCCGGAGGAACATGTCAACCCTCTCAGTGGTGACCGGGCGCCGCTTGAAGGGCTTCGTTCTAAGGTAAGTATTTCATAATGTGCTAGCATGCGATGCATACTATCACAATGAATATGCCATTGTCTTGCAGGTGTCTTTTTTTTTCTTTTTTGTTTGTTTTTTTTTTGTTCAGCAGTTTACTACCGCTATAACACGCCTATTATTTAGGGTAGCCCATTCACTTTATGAAGCCCCAAATGTATGTAAAAGAGTACCAGCATTACTTATAGGCAACTCTAACGCATTACAGGTCATGTATAATCACATCAGTGCATTGTAGTGTGCTGAAGTGCAGGTGCGTTGGTTAATACTGCATTGTGTGTTGGGGTGCCATTGAAACTAATGAAGAAAATGTGAAGGTGGTCATCCTTTGGAAAATGCTCTAGATTATTAATTTAGCTCTCTGGCTTTATTACAGATATATTGACCCAGTACAAGTATGCAGATGAGTAATGTCAGAGGTCCTTATCTACATTTAAGGACAAATGTACCTTTAATACAATTGTTCTTCAAAACCTAACTCCAGAAAAAGTAAAAATCCTTGCTTGCAGGGGGGGCTGGCACTGCAAGGGTTCAATGATTGTTTAGGTCTAGGGGATGGGAAAAATATTTTTCAGTACCGTGATCCTTCAACTTTTGTGGAGAATGGCTGGATTGCTGTACTATGTAATCAATCTTGCTAATTTAGTACTCTACAGGATCCTGAACTGAGAGCAGAGGAAGGGTGGATTCAGTTAAACAGGGTAGTGTGTTAAAAGCCATACCAAATGATTAAACACACAGGACATGAGGTAACATGGAGCATGGATATTTACCGGATAAAATTAGTATGGTTTACTCTGCAGGCATTCTATTTTAGCATGCAACATTTGCAGGGTTCCTTCATACAGTGTAAGTATTAATTTGCTCATGCAGCAATGGTTGTACTCCAAATCTGGCAGTGCACGCTGCATTATCAGCAAGCAATATGAATTGGCTCACACATCTCCTCTGTGTATGTTTAACAGAATAGGTAATCGTCCAAATGATCAGACAAGGAGTACCTGTAACTTGCACTTTACTAAACAGGTTCAAAGTTAGAAACAATAATGCAAAACAGGATCAGGGTGACAAGGAGCATGCATACACTGAAAAATATTGCAAAACAGATTCCTGCCTGGCCTATAGCAGAATGACGGCTGGGCTTTACCATCCTGACTGGGCGTCATATGAAGTCCTTCGCATTGAGCCGTTCCTGCGCTCCCCTGAGGGCGCATCGCGGCGATCGGTGGTGAGCTGTATTCCACTGACACACCGCATCACCTATCCAGGTAAAGTTTCGGTGACGTAGGCTCTTTACCTTGTGATCAGCTGTGTCCAATCACAGCTGATCACATGTAAACAAATGCTGGTTATCGGCATTTCCTTTCCTCAGCACTGTCAGTGTCTGAGGAAAAGAAAGCCGATAAATGGCTTTCCAGTTACAGGGGACATGATAATCAGTGCAGCTTATCAGTTCAGCCCCATCAATGCCCATCAACGCAGCCTCATCAGCGCACATCAGTGAAGAAGAAAAATTTCTTATTTGCAAAATTGTATAACCGAAACAAAGAAAAAGGGGGATTTTTTTCAAAATTTTTGGCCTTTTTTCCTTTGTTTAGCAAAACATAAAAAACCCAGTGGTGCTTAACCGGTTCCACACTGCGCGCTGTATATTTACGGCGGCAGTGTGGACGCTGACCACGAATCGGCGCAAATAGGCGGCGATTCGCGCAGGCGCAGCTAGGGGACGAGCGCGCGCCGGTGCGCTCTCGTGCCCGACACACTCCGGAGGAGTGTGCCCGCGGCTCGGGCACACCCGATGTCTGCCGGCGAGCCGCGATGAGCGGCCAGAGTGAAAGAACGGGGAACCGCCGATGTAAACATTGCGGTTCCTGGCTTTTTCAATGGGGACATAAGAGATCTACTAATCCCTGTTACTGGGATCAGTTTGATCTCTCATGCCCATGGTAGCCAAGCCCCCCACAGTTGGAACACGCCTAGGGAACACATTTAACCCCTAGATCTCCCCCTGCAGGTTAACCCCTTCACTGCCAATGACATTTATACAGTAATCAGTGGACATTTAAATTTCTGATCGCTGAATAAATATCATTGGTCGAAAAAAAGTGTCAAAAATGTCCAACATGTCCGCCCCAATATCGCAGTACCGCTAAAAATCGCAGATCGCCGCCATAACTAGTAAAAAATTGAAAAAAAAATAAAAACCCCAGAAATGAATTCTCATCATCCATAAACGCAGCAACTTTTGCGCAAACCAATCAATAAACGCCGATTGCGTTATTTTTTTACCAAAAATATGAGGAAGAATATAAATCGGCCAAAACCGATGAAAATAAATGTTTTTTTATATTTTTTTTTATTTGAATTTTAGCAATAAGTAAGAAATATTGTTTTTTTACAAAATTGTCACTCTTTCTTTGTTTATAGCGGCGATCAGAAATGACGCAGCGGTGATCAAATACCACCAAAAGAAAGCTCTATTTGTGGGAAAAAAAGGACGCAAATTTCGTTTGGGTACAACGTCGCACGACCGCGCAATTGTCAGTTAAAGCGACTGTGCCGAATCGCAAAAAGTGCTCTGGTCCTAACCTGGGAAATCCTTCCGGGGGTGAAGTGGTTAAATACCACCAAAAGAAAGCTCTATGTGAAAAAAAGGAAAAAAATTCATATGGGTAGAGTGTTGCATGACAACGCAATTATCATTTAAAACTCTGAAAGCTGAAAATTGGCCTGGGTAGGAAGGGGGTGAAAGTGTCCAATATAGAAAGTCTAGCTGAGAATCGCTGCTTAAAGTGGATGTAAACCCCAAAAAAAAATTTAATCAATAATTCTGCCTGGTAGAGTATAGCATGTTATGTCATCTGTGCCTAGTCTTGCTACAAAGAGTTAATCCAACTGTGAGTAATGAGCTTATCTTTTTTCAGGAAGAGAAAGTCCGACTAACAGGGATATACACAGTCGATCCGCCCCTTGCTCTGTGAGTGACAAGCAATTTGCTTATCTCCTTCATACAGCAGAGAAAGTTTTACACTCCCCCCTCCCTCCCTCCTCAATGTCTCAGTATAGAGGTGAGTGGGGAGGCTTGTGACATCACAACTCCACCCACCAAACTCCAGCAAACATAGACACCCACTGATTTCAGAGTTTTGAAAAGCTGATAGTGCTTACAGGAAGGCCATTTACAAGGTAGGAATAGATGCAGGAGGCTTGCGTGTATATATACATGAATACTGTGTCATTAGTTTATACTGGGTAGGTGGTGGGTTTACATTTGTATTGTATGGGTACATTGGTCCAGCTTGGTATGCATTACTCACACCTGATGGACCACTGCGGAAGCTGGAAATCACTGTAGTAGTTGGTGCTCTAACAAATGGTAACCGCAATCTTCCGGGTCAAGTTTTCTGTGAGTAGCTGCCCCACTGACCACAGGGGTCACTTGCTCAACACTAATGCCATTCATAGAATGCCTTGTATTTTTTAACCACTTCAATACAGGGCACTTTCACCCCCTTCCTGCCCAGACCAATTTTCAGCATCCAGTGCTCTCACACTTTGAATGACAATTGCACGGTCATACATTGCTGAACCCAAACAACATTTTTATCATTTTTTTGAGACAGATAGAGCTTTCTTTTGGTGGTATTTAATCACCACTGAGTTTTTTATTTTTTGCTAAATAAAAAAATACCAAAAATTCGGGGGAAAAAAGTTTTTCTTTTGTTTCTGTTATAAAATTGTATAAATAAGTAATTTTTCTCCTTCACTTATGTGCGCTTTTGAGGCTGCACTGACGGGCACTGATGAGGTGGCACTAATATGCAGCACTGATGGGCATTGATAGGCGGCACTGATATGCAGCACTGATGGGCACTGATATGCAGCACTGATTAGCAGCCTTTATGGGCACAAATAGGCAGCACTGATGTGCACTGGTAGGTGGCACTGATAGATGGCACTTATAGGTAACACTAATGAGGCACAGAAAGGCAGCATTGATGGGCACTGGTGGACATCTCTTATGAAGCTGCAATGATAATCATTGCACTGATTATCAGTGCAGATCTCCCCTGTCAGGAAAGTGGCTGTCAGCAGGAGTAGAGGAATGCCGATAACTGGCACTTCATAGTTACACTGTGATCAGCTGTGATTGGACACAGCTGATCACATGGTAAAGAGCCTATGACAATTGACAAGGTAGGGATTGTGACATCACCACCCTTCCTCTCCATCTTGCCCAATCAGAGAACACCTTGTATTCACTGAAAGAAATACAAGCAGTTCTATGAATGAGGGCCATGGCAAGTAAGTGACCCCCTGTGGTGAGGGTGTAGTGGGGCAGCTGCTTGCATAGTGCCTGCAGGGGACCCAGAAGATCACAGCTATCACTGTAATTCGTAGAGATTTTTAAGTAAAACCTATACTGAGAAAGTATGGGGAGTATTTTGCCTATGTAGATTAGGAATTCTGATTTACTCTAAATCCCCTGATCTGCAAGCAAACTAAACCAGACTGTCAGACAATGAGCAAAGAGGTTAGCAATGGCAGCCTCTGTTTTTCTCTCAGTACTGGTTTTTTTTAGGATTCGTTCACACCAGGTGTGTTAAGCTGAGTTGCCCAGCTTTGATCAATGCAGGCTCAATGAAAGCATACGCAGAAAACAACTGTTTTCCTTGTGCCCCTTTTACACAATACAGCTGTGTTGGTGTGTGTTATGTAAAAGTGCAGCAAGCCTGCACTTTTATGTAGTGCAGCGCACAAAACTGCATGTCACCACACCACAACAATGTGCTGTTGTGCATATAAGTGAAGGAATTGTCATTTTATGACATTTAAAAAAAATAGGGAGTGTGATGTATTAATACAATGCATCACACCTCCCCTACACAATGCACACCAGAGCACCCATGTTATATGGACCATAACGGGGGCATAATCACAGTGGTCGCAATTGCGACCCGGCCCCATGCTCCATGGGGCCCATGCAGGTCTCCAGTAGATCTGGATAGAAGGAGCAGCAGGGGCAGCATATAGAGGAACCGATCCCCTCTATTTTCTACTTCAGCCGCTGAAAGCCTGCTACTCCTCCTCTTCCTCACACAGGCATTCAGCGGCTGCAGGAGGAAAATGGAGGGGATTGGTTCCCTTTATATGCTGCCCCCGCCACCCCTCCCATCCAATGTCCTCCTCTTTCTGCTGCCCCTGGGCCCCTGTTCCCCTTATATGCTGCCCCCGCCGGCTGCTGCGGGGGATGTGTCAGGATGGAGAGCTATTCCTGTCCATAACTGAAATGATGGTGGAAAATATTCTAAACAACCATTTGTACAAAGGTTTATTTATTCAAGCACACTTGAATGATGATGCCCTCTGAACAAGCTCCACCCTTTCGTCATGTGGTCAATTAAAGCAGAATATCCTCTACTCCCCACCAGCCCCTAACGCAATTCTATTTTTTTTTGGGAGTGGTTACTTTTTTTGACAGGTAACCACTCCCAATTCCTCAGTCCTTGCTTAGGCAAGGATGAAGTCATGTGCCCTCCCCCCCCCCCCCCCCACACACACACACCTCTGCACGCAGCCTCCTAGGATATGTCACAGATCCAATGAGACTACAAGAGTAGGCTCACAGTGTTGCATGGTCTTGCACATGCGTTGTAAGGAGCCAAGTGTGAGAAATCACAAAGTCATGGCTGGCTTTGCTAAAGATCAGAAGCTAGCGAAGAATTGGCACTAGGGAAGACAGAGCTGGAATCCAAGTACCAGTTTGTTAAAAGGCAACAGTTACAATATTTGCAGTTGATGACTCTTAATTTTTAATAACATGAGCGAAGTTCCTAATTAAAAAAAATACTACCTAACTTAGATTAATTAACTTAGGTTAATTACCTAATTAAGTAAAAAAAATGCAAAAATTTGCTATGGGAGGCAACACGAGGTCTGCTTTATATGCTAGCTATCAGATATAAAGATTACCAAACGAGATGATAGTCACATTTGGTAAAGCTTAAAAAAATTTTATGATTGCTCTTAAAGAATATGTTACCCCAACATTTCATACTCCTGATATGTGCCTGCTGTACCATGTACTTATATGAAAAGGTATCCTGTTCTCTTTGTATTACTTCCTTGGTGGGAAATACCTAGTATTCCTGCCAGATCCTCTGCTCTCCTATCAAAAACTGATCACACTAAACACGAGAGCACAGCATGGTCAGTTTTCTGGCTGTGCTGAGAACTCAGCCTGCTCTCCAATGATCAGACTTGTGCTGGCATGCCCCTTGCACAGCCATTCACTGGTAAAACCAGTGTACTGCTTTTACTCCTCTCCCAGCATTCTGAGCTCCTTATGCAGACGAGTACAGATAAGTGATATGTGATCATTTTAGACATGTGCAATTCGTTTCGTTCCGAATTGAAATTCAGACGAATTTTAATTTTTCGGAAATTCAGATGTATTAGAATTCCCATATTACAATAGTACCAAATTTAAACTAAACCAAAATAATGAAAAAAAAAATTGGAAGAAATTCAAATCGATTCAAATAGTTTTCAAATCAATTTCGAATTCAAATTATTTTTCAAATCAATTTCAAATAGTTTTCAAATCTAAATAGTTTTCAAATTCGAATTCAAAAAGTTTTCGAATTCAAATTGTTTTCCAATTTCCAAAGTGAATAAAATAAAATAGAAAATAAAGGAATGGAATAGAAAAAAATAGAATCGCACATAAAACAATATAACAGAAAATAAAAGAACATAATAGAATAGAAACAAATAAAATGGAATAGAATAAAAAAAGAATAGAATAGAATATAACCATCTTCTGAAATTTTAATTTCAAATAGAATAAATTTCAAATAGAATAAATGAATAGAATAAACTATAATAGAAAAGCATATAATTCAAAAAACAATAGAATAGAATAAATTAGAATATAAATATTTCCAAAAATTCAAATAGAATCAATTCAAATTTGAATAGAATAGAAAAGAATAAATTAGAATAGAATAAAAAATAACAGAATAGTATAGACAAAAACAACAGAATATAATATAAAGAATATACCAATATCTTCCAAAGTTCGAATTTGAATAGAAAAGAACTGAAAAGAATAGAAAATAAAATAATAGCATAGAAAAAATAGAATAGAATAAACAAATAGAGAAAGAGTAGAATTAAAAAAAAACAATATAATAGAATAGAAAGAATATAAGCATTTCCCAAAATTCAAATAAAATCAATACAAATTTGAATAGGATAGAAAAGAATAGACTAGAATAGGAAGATGGTAATATTCTTTCTATTCTGTTTTCTTTTCTATTCTGATTTTTTTATAATCTGTTATTTTATATTCTATTCAAATTCAAATTGATTCTATTTCAATTTTGGGAAATTGTATTATTATTCTATTATATTGTTTTTTTTAATTATATTCTTTTTTATTCTATTCTTTTCTATTCGTATTTCAGAAGATGGTTATATTCCATTTTGTTCTATTCTTTTTTATTCTATTCTATTCATTTATATTCTATTCCATTCTATTCTTTTATTTTCTGTTCTATTTTTGTTCTGTTTTACGCAATTATATTATATTCTTTTATTTTCTGTTATTCTTTTCTATTCCATTCTATTTTTTCTATTCTATTCCTTTATTTTCTATTCTATTTTTTTCTCTTTGGAAATTGGAAACCTATTTGAATTTGAAAACTCTTCGAATTTGAAAACTTTTCGAATTCGAAAACTATTCAAATTCAAAAACGTTTCAAATTAAAATTCGATAACTTCAGTATTCAATTTTGAAAGCTATTCAAATTCAAAAATGATTTGAAATTGATTCGAAAACTATTTGAATCGATACAAATTTGAATTCTGAAAATTATAATCGATTCAAATACAAATAAAGGAAACTAATTCCAAAAACGAATTAAACAAATTTAACTAAACAAATTTATGTGAATAGCGAATCGAAACAAAACTATTTTTTTCGTTCTCCACATGTCTAGATTACTTATAAAAAGGGAAAACAAAAATGGAAGATTGTATCAAATACTTACCGTAATTTGCCTTTCTTGACACCAATCCATGGCAGCATACATGTGATATAGCTCCGCCCCTATATCCACCCACAGGACCTGTTTAAATCTATAATAGGAAAGCTAGGACAACCTCTGCCATTCACTGTAAAAATAAAATCACAAAAGGGAGGGTTCGTATGCTGCCATGGATTGGTATCAGGAAAGGAAAATTACAGTATGTATTTGATACAATTTTCAGTTTTCCTGATGCCAACATAGCAGCATACATGTACTAAATAATGAACTAAACAGGGATAAACTGTACAATCACACCTAATTACAATGGACATGAAAACCTGGACTGTCATTCCATCTCAGTCAATTGAGATACGAGCCCCTGGATCTTCCCTGTAGCACCCAGCCTGCTGCTTTGCACATGTCTCCATGAACATTTTGCATGTGCCATCCTAAACATAAAGAGGTAGAAATGGGGGGGGGGGGTTGTTCTACCTTTCCTTTTATAGATTTAAACATGTCTTGTGGGTGGATATAGGGGCTGAGCTGTATATCACATGTATGCTGCCATGTTGGTGTAGCACTGTCCCCGTAGGGCTTGCTGTGTGTTGACTTCTTAGGCCTCCCTCTGATTACCTGCAGATGATTTCTAGGGATTTTACACTTATCCTCCCTTACTCCCGTTTGCTCATTACTCAATAAACAGTTGTTTTTTTTTATATTTATTGTGGAACTTGGATGGCAGAAGGGAATAGTGGGATATTCCAAATGAACTATTCACAGTAGATAAGGACAACTCTCATTTGGCCTCACCAGAAGATTTGTGTAAGCAGACACACTACTTTTTCCATACTGCCACATGTATGGAAGAATTAAGTCTTCTTGCTCTCTCTAGCAGCAGACTTGATGCAGCTATTTTATCTTCAGGACATTCTCTAGCATCCCCTTGACTGAAACCCGTCCACTGACTCTTCTAGCTGAAGGGGTGCCCCTCACAGGACAGGCCCCATGACACAGATCTGTACTCACTGTAGGCAGAATCAGATCCTTGCTGGTGTCTCCCTTCCAGCCAGCTCTGCAGGACCTCTGGGTTTGGCTCCTCTCTGACGTCAAGCCCTCAGGTTGACTACCCAAGGCTGCATAACAACTTCTGCAAAAGAGGGGCAGCTGCCCCCTCCCTACGGGACCCCGCTATCCAGCTGAAAGACCCCAGTCACATGTGTCCCCCTGGCATTCATACAGTTTCCCAGCATGCATTGAGGCACTTTCCTCTTCCAATAGCCAGGGCTCTAACAATGCATGTGCCCTCACTTGTCAGGTTCCCTCCCACTGTCCAATATGCCTCCCCATTGGACCAGTGTGGAACATTCAGTCAAACTGAGCTGCACCTGAGCACCATTAGCAGATCTTACCAATAGATCCTGCTCCCTGGTAGGCAGAGAGCACTCTAATGCCTCGTACACATGGTGCAACGGTCGTACGACCGCACGTTCAACTTTTGCCCAAAATCGGCTGATGTGTCTAGCGTACTGACAGGAATCAAGTAATCGTTCAACAAAGCCGAACGTAGTGATGTGCTACAATCGTATAAAGAGGAAGTTCAGGTGAATGTGATTAGTGAATTAGGAACGTAGGTTTACACGAATGGACACTTCCGGGCGTTCCTGACTTCTGAGCATGCGTGTTTTGCACATACATCTTTGTTGGCCCAACTTCTCTGTACACACGACTCAGCAAGTCATACAGTGGCTTGTTGTACAACAAAAGTCTTCTAGTCTGCTGAGCCAACTTCTGTTGTACGACTGTTGAAGGTCGGCTGTTGTAATCATGCGTATTAACGGTCGGATTATTGTACAACAAGCTGTTGTAAGAGCGTTGCATTGTGTGTACGGGCCTTAAGTTTGCCTAACAATCTTCCTGGAAAGCAGAAAGGCCCAAAACTATACTCTGTGCTAGCACGTACCTAGGAGGGTGCTACATTGTCCTAGGCACTCATCCACAAGTACCAGGATTTTTGCTGTTCAAAAACTCTGGTGACCTCAAGGTGGTAATAGTGGCACTGTAGAACATAAATGGTTAACACTTCATTCATTTCCCAAAGTGATTAAATGTGTCAGCAATTTAAAAAAAACTGCCAGACAACAAAAGTGACAGACTGTTTATTCATTTGAATATTAAACGTCATAACATAAGAAATCTCCAATCAAAAGACAGTTAATTTAGTCAGATAAATGTTACAACATATAATCTGTAAACTGTTATCTCTGGACAACAAAAGCTTTCTACACCTGATGCTGGAGGAAAAATAAGGGAAGCTTAGATAAATAGAAGCAATCTGCTCCTTGTCTTCTGAACATCAGATACCACTTTCAGCTACTATCTTACTGAAAATGGCTGGCCACTGGAAAAATCTAAGCTCCTATGGATCCTTTCGTATCAAAAGTACCTCTGAGAATAGAACATTCCATTAATGCATTAAACTGATGATATACCATGAGAAACTTGTTTGCAAATTCTCAATTTCAGAACGTTCATTCAATTTTCTAATGATCATTTTCAGCGAGAAAATTCAAAGAAGCATGATGGAAATTTTTTCTTGAAAAAAAAAACAAAATCTAAAGCTGGTCATATACTGATCAGGATTTTGCCGTTCAGCGGGGACTTGCCAAATTCCAGTCAATGTAGCCATCCCCAATCGGTCAGATGTCGATTTAGGCTGGTTTCACAACACAGTAAATTTGATAGCTTATGGGGTCCTTGGTTAGATACCCCAGGACTGAGCCCACTTGAACTGGTGATGGAAAGACTACTCATTGGATAGGTTCTTTGGTTGTATATGTTCTATGAATGTATATGTGCAGTCTACTGCAAGATAACAAAGGAAGGGTGGATAGATACCCTCAAAACCTTTATTGAAGGGTTGTTGTATTAACTCAGGTATAGCTGTGTTGATTTGTCTTTGCCTGCTCAAAAAAATATGTCTCCGTCTTTTTATAGGTACATGTTGTATCTACAAATGTTTCTTTCATGTGTGAGGATGTCTTGGCATAGTCCTATATGTATTATTTTTTGGTGTGAGTTTTATTTCTTTAATAAAATTCTTTCTGCGAATTGGAAGGTGGTTTTGCCGCATCCAGTTCGCATGACAGGAGATTGTGACCGGCTCTCAATGGAGCGGGTTCACACATCTACGTAGCGGCTGCGGAGCGAATTGCACAGGAGTCCTGTGCATCTTTGGCTCTGTTTCAGGTCTGAATTCAGGAAGGAATTCGGGCCTGATTCATCCCTGAAACGTAGAACAGGGATGCACCGAACCCCTGCTGTGAACCGCTTCGTATTAAGTGTGAACCCAGCCTATAAGGGACATGTTTTTGTGGATCAGTGGCTGCAGCAAAATTCTACCGCTTCGTGCTGAACCAGCCAAATTTCGATTGGTGTGTGGCCGTCCCTGCTCAACAGAAGTTGATAGTTTCATTGACTTCTATAGAGGGACATGTTGGAAACCATTTCTCGATCATTGTTTTCTGACAGCTGCTGGTGCAGCTGTCAGTATACAATGTCCCGGTGGGGAAATTCCTCCATCCACCTGGTTTATGTTTATGGAGGAAAATGTTTCTGGCTGAATGAAAAAACGAAAGCAGGCCATACGTGAATTGAAATTCGGCTGGTTCAGTAGGGAGGGGCCACATTTTGATCCATGTATGGGGAGGCTGATTGTACCCAAGCCGATTTGACTTGGTTACAAGCAGCCTGTCAAATTTTTGGCATGCAACTACTACCAGCAGCTAAAGTCATTAACAGTAATCATGTTATGCCAGCTGGGAAGGCTCCCTGCAACAAGTGGTGGAAGGAAAGAAAACCGAGTCATTTATGGGCCAAATTCAGGCCCCTTTCACACGGGCTTGTCTGTTTGCGGACTCCACTTTGCTCAGCAGGGATCGATCCACTGATCCCCGCTGAGCAGGCGGATGACAGATCTCTATGAAGATTGGATGAAAACTGATCCGGCTGTCCATTTTCATCTGATCCGTTCTGATCCGATTCTCCAGACGGATGAAAAATAGGGTTTCCATGCTTCTGGATTTCACAGACAGGATCAGATCGGAGAGCGGCGGACATGTCACCGATGAGATCGGCCGATCCATAGGGCTGCATGGAGTGTCCGTTCAGAAAAACTGACAGGCGGACCTGAACAGAACGTCTGTGTGAAAGGGGCCTAACTGTGAATGTGATTTTCATTTGGGAAAAATCATACATACTATAATGAAACCTATATAACCACTTGAAGACTACACTGCAGCAAAGCGGCTCTATTACGCAAATCTCCGTACTGGTACGGTGCTTCGTGTAATAGATATAGTGGGTAAGCGATGTCCGCTGGCCACCCACAGTCGCTCCACAGAGAGGCAGAATGGTGATCTGCCAATGTAAACAAGGCAGATCCCTATTCTGACAGGGGAATAGAGAGAGATTGTCTGTTCCTAGTGATCAGGAACAGCGATCTCTCTGTATTCCCAGTCAGTCCACTCCCCCTACAGTTAGAAAGCACCTTCCTAGGTCACACTTAACCCTTTGATCGCCCCTGGTGTTAACCCCTTCCCTGATAGTGTCATTTATACAGTGATCAGTGCATTTTTATAACACTCAGCACTGTATTGGTGTCACTGCTCCCCAAAAAGTTTCATTTAGGGTCAGATTTGTCCGCTGCAATGCCGCAGTCCCGCCATTACCAGTAAAAACAATTAAAAAAATTAGAAGTCCCTAAATCTATCCCCTATTTTGTAGATGCTATAACTTTTGCACAAACCAATCAATATACGCTTATTGGGATTTTTTTTACCAAAAATATGTAGAAAAATACAGTATCTCACAAAATTGAGTACACCCCTCACATTCTTGTAAATATTATATCATATCTTTTCATGTAACAACACTGAAGAAATTACACTTTGCTACAATGTAGAGTAGTGAGTGTACAGTTTGTATAACAGTGCACATTTGCTGTCCCCTCAAAATAACTCAACACACAGCCATAAATGTGTAAACCGCTGGCAACAATAGTGAGTACACCCTGTGATGGTATCACGCGTGAGACCCACGCAAAGTAATGATACCACGCACGAAGCCAGACGGACTCCATTTTGGAAGGGGAGCTACTTAAATGGCTTTTTTTTTCTCTCCTTCTAACATGGCAGTTTGAAGCAGGACAAAGCTTCTCATTTACACCCCCTCTTTCCCTGGCCAGATCAACTTCAAAGGGGACCCTCTGATTATGGTCCATGACTGGTCAGGAAGAAGCCCTGTTCGCTTATCTTGAACAAACATACAACAAACTGATGTTTGCCGATAAATTCCCCTGGCAACTCTAACCTTGGGACGACCCTCTCTCTGGCTTGAAACTTACCCAAAAGCTATATAAACCCATCATTTCCAGTAGAGATATGCCATAGTGATAAAACATACATATTTGAATGTAGAATTTCGGCCCGGACAATTCAAGTATAAACATTCACCCCTTGTTACCCAAGGAGGGATAGAACTAGTCTATTCCCTCCCCAGAAGGTCTCAGAACTCTCATGTTTGGAGTCATTTGAAAGATTTACGCATGCCGAAATGGAATTTCTTACTGGGAGATGAGCCGGATGGCCCAATCACAAGTTATGATTTTCATAATCCATGCCTGGATTATGCAGCATGTCTCGCAACGGCCCGGCCTGGACATTGTCTAAGAACACGCCCTCTCATGCGAATGGCCAGAGGGGTATGCCCCCCCCCTTGTGATTCAGAGAAAAAGGACTGCCATGATCAATTGTCAGTTCTCAATTACCATCAATGAAACAACATCAGAGAACCAGGAAATCATCTTAGAAACACTGATGCAGGTATTTTTTCATTCTGTTCCTTTGCTGTAAGTTTTGTCTCAGTATCTTGCAACCTTCTTTTATTTTTCTGTAGATATTTTACTGCACCTAAAACTTGACCTTTTCATTATTAAACCTTATTTTGAAAAGTGTTAATTTTGTCCCTAAAGCTCTTAATGCAACTATTACGAATCTGTTCATTTAAAGAGCGCTACTGTTTTTAAAATAACACATCTGAATATACCTGTCTGCGGTGACACTGTGTGTTACAGGCAGTTGTTCTAAAATCCTGGTATTGCTAACATACGGGTCTTCTGGCCTGCATCCAGAAGTGGTGGCAGTGAAAGGGTTAAGTGTTTGAATTAGCCCAGTAACAATCGCTCTCAGGCGGCTGACACTTAGACGGTGGTCCCGCAAACTGGGAAATCTTTGTGCTGAAAGCAGCTGAGAGTGGCATTGTTACGTTCGTGACAAGTGTGGTATTAGATCAGGGGGGTCCTCGGTCGTCGGTCAGTGAGGAGGGCAGCGATCTGATACCCGCGTTCGTCACATACCCCTAAGTGAAAATGTCCAAATTGGGCCCAACTAGTCATTTTCCCTCCCCGGTGTCATGCGACTCATTAGTGTTACAAGGTCTCAGGTGTGAATGGGGAGCAGGTGTGTTAAATTTGGTGTTATCGCTCTCACTCTCTCATACTGGTCACTGGAAGTTCAACATGGCACCTCATGGCAAAGAACTCTCTGAGGATCTGAAAAAAAGAATTATTGCTGCACCTAAAGATGGCTTAGGCTATAAGAAGAATGCCAAGACCCTGAAATTGAGCTGTAGCATGATGGCCAAGACCCCACAGTGGTTTAACAAAACAGGTTCCACTCAGAACAGGCCTCACCATGGTCAACCAAAGAAGTTGCTCAGCGTCATATCCAGAGGTTGGGAAATAAACGTATGAGTGCCTCCAGCATTGCTGCAGAGGTTGAAGGGGTGGGGGGGGTCAGCCTGTCAGTGCTCAGACCATACACTGTACACTTGGTCTGCATGGCAGAAAGTCTCTTCTCAAGATGATGCACAAGAAAAAGACAAGCAGACTAAGGACATGGATTACTGGAACCATGTCCTGTGGTCTGATGAGACCAAGATAATCTAATTTGGTTCAAATGGTGTCAAGCATGTGTGGTGGCAACCAGGTGAGTAGTACAAAGACAAGTGTGTCTTGCCTACAGTCAAGCTTGGTGGTGGGAGTCATGGTCTGGGGCTGCATGAGTGCTGCCAGAACTGGTGAGCTACAGTTCATTGAGGGAACCATGAATGTCAGCATGTACTGTGACATAATGAAGCAGAGCATGATCCCCTCCCTTCAGAGACTGGGTCGCAGGGCAATATTCCAACATAACGACCCCAAACACACCTCTAAGATGACCACTGCCTTGCTGAAGAAGCTGAGGGTAAAGGTGATGGACTGGCCAAGCATGTCTCCAGACCTAAACCCTATTGAGCATCTGTGGGGCATCCTCAAATGTAAAATGCAGGAGCCCAAGGTCTCTAACATCCACCAGGTCCGTGATGTCGTCATGGAGGACTGGAAGAGGACTCCAGTGGCAACTTGTGAAGCTCTGGTGAACTCCATGCCAAAAAGGGTTAAGGCAGTGCTGGGAAATAATGGTCACCACACAACATATTGACACTTTGGGCCCAACTTGGACCTTTTAACTTAGGGGTGTACTCACTTTTGCTGCCAGCAGTTTATACATTAATGGCTGTTTGTTGAGTTATTTTGAGGGGACAGCAAATTTACACTGTTATACAAGCTGTGCACTCACTACTAGCAAAGTGTAATTTCTTCAGTGTTGTCACATGAAAAGATATAATAAAATATTTACAAAAATGTGAGGGGTGTACTTGCATATATCGACCTAAACTGGTGAATAAATTTGTTTTTATTTATATATATATATTTTATCTGCATTACAGCAAAAAGTAAAACATATTGGTTTTTGTTCAAAATTGTCAGTCTGTTTTCTGTTTATAGCACAACAATAAAAACCTCAGAGGTGATCAAATACCACCAAAAGAAAGCTCTATTTGTGGGGAAAAAAGGACATCAATTTTATTTGGGTACAGCGTCACCCGCCCATACAATTGTCAGTTAACCGCTTGCCGACCGATGGTCGGCAATTGACGGCAACAAAGTGGCTTGTTCCCGCAAAACGCCGTCATACGACGGCGGCTGCAGGATCGAGCTTAGTGAGCGCGCGCGCGCCGCCGGAGGCGCGCCCGCGCGCTCACTGTGTCCAGGGGGGGCCAGGGAGCGGGTGCGGCGGCTTCGATTGCCGCCGGCTACCCGCGATGGCCGCGAGGGACCGGGGGGGACCTGTGTCACTCGCGCGCCCGCGCGGAGGCCGCCGCGCGCGCGCGAGTGATTCGAGCTAGGACGTCGGCGGCAGCATACTGCCGCAAAACGCCCTTGTTCGGTGAAACAACGGCAGTTAACGGCTGGTAGCCAGCCGTTCGCCAATTGACTGTTAACATACCCGCCCACTGCGACATGGGTTTATTTTAACTACAGGAAAAAAGGGGTGTTTATCTCGAAAGAAAACCACCATAAACTAGTGGAGACTCCAAAAATAACAACACGATATTTGTC
>BLSH010106108.1:981923-997344 GCA_018402905.1 Glandirana rugosa | reverse complement strand
CGTCGCATGTCAGTGACGCGGGACGCTGTGCGCCCTGGATCCCGGAAGCTCCTCACCATCTCCATCGCCACGAGGGAAATCATACAGATACGACCGCAGGCGGTCGCCCCAACCGATGGACTGCCTTCCCACGGATGACCAGCACACAGGGACCCGCAGGAAATAAGACACTGCTATCTACATATGTCTATCCGCAGACGAAAGTGCGGACATGCTCCCCTAAGACTCTGAATCTGTGAGTGTAATCTACCTGTGCATTTTTACTGTAATAAAAACTTTCTGCATTTAGAGGCGCCTTCTCTCTGTTATTGTATTCTAGTTTTGTGGCTTGGCTTATCCACAGAAGAGCTGCCGATCTGCAGTCCCCCTCCCTGGACACACTCCAACCCTTGCAGACCTGCTGCTTGGCCCTGCGCCTATTCCTCCATTTCTACTGGAGCCTGGGCTGAGGCTGTCATTTCACATATCCACAATGTCTTGCAGTGATGTGCGGCGCCTAGGACCTTTTTTGTCTGTTTTATCATTGGAGCTGAGATGAGCTCTGTCCTTGCCAGCACTCCCAATGGTGTATTACAGGCAGGGCTGGTGCAAGGATTTTTGACACCCTAGGCGAAACCTCATTTTGCCGTCCCATGACCCCACCCCCTTTGCCCTGCCCATGTGACAGGAGCCAGCGCTATCCGACGACTTTGCCAGGAACAAATCCTGCCTCCAGGGTCCAGCTGTCACCAACCAGACACCAACCACTTAGCGCCTACTACTCGGATTGGCTTTATAGCACCAGGTGATGCTGCCGCTGAACAGGACAGGCCTGAAAGGAGGGAGAGTGGCTTCTACAAGGCAGAGCTGGCTGTACTGAGATGATCACCAGAGAGTCTCTGAGAGAGACTGACAGGTCGGTCACTGATGATCATAGAAGCATGCAGCAGCAGGGGATGTTTGCTTCCGTTCTGTCGGGAAACATGTCCTCCAGGCTCCAGTGCTGTGCCAATTACACTATTGGTTGGACGGAGCGGCTGCCTGAGACTGAGTTAGATACTGCAGCCTGCAGAGCATGCAGATGGGGAGAGAAAGCAGAACCCGGGCGCCCTAGGCGGATGCCTAGTTTGCCTAGTGGTAGCACCGCTGCCTCCCGGCTGGAGGAGCCCTATTTGTTGTCTGGTCATAATTAGCAGTAGAGAATTGAACCAAGTTAGTCATCAACAAAGTAGACATTTTGGATTTTGAGTTATATCTAAAACATTCCTTAAAAACTTTTACTACATCTCTTTAGTAAGCCAATAAATGACATAACCATAAATCTATACTTCTTCTCATGAGTAGCATTAGTAGCTCACTAATTAGTTTCATTTGTTGCCTGGCATTTCTCCTTAAACTCCAGTGGTGAATCATCTGGGTGGTAGCTGTGGACTTTTAGCGGTAAGGTGATCCAAACCCTTCATATCTAAAATCTTTGAGGCTTGGAGTACATTTATACAGTATGAACCTTTTAGAAAGTTAGTAGAAATATACTCCAAGCCTCAAAGATTTTTCTCATGTCAAGTGAATAGACATGAGTATTGTATGATGTTGAGGCCTGTGATTTCAGTACTCCTCGCATCCTATTTCCTGCCACTGGACAGCCTTTACCTAGTCACATTCCAAATATTAAAAAACATAACATTATATCTATACATTATTACTATATGCCAAAGCACATGCTGTACATGACTGGTGATCAGTAATCAGAGAATTTAGGCCTAATTTAAAAGCAAAATATGGGAAATAGTGTGGGATAGGTGGTTCATTTGCTGTCTAATGCTTGACACCCTCTCATGCTCTGTGCTCTATAGCATTATGCTGATTTAAAGTATACAATACAAGGAAAGCATGCATTGCATCATGGGAACTGGGTGCTTTCTGGTTTAGACATACTCATTCCTGCTATTCTGTGGAGCACTGATCATATGTCTGAACAAAAGTCAAGCATGCAATGACTGGTGTCTTGTGTCTATAATATTACATATGGGGCTCAGATGAACGGTGTGGTGGCCTTCCAGGACATATTCAGTTATATCCCTATTGTTCTTTTTTGTACGTGTACAAATACAGTGCCTTGAAAAAGTATTCGTAAGTGACATATAATTGTGAAGTGGAAGGAAAATGATAAATGGTTTCATATTTTTTTTTACAAGTAAATATGTGAAAAGTGTGGCATGCTTGTGTTCAGCCCCCCTGAACCACCTTTCGCTGCAATTACAGCTGCAAGTCTTTTTTGGGATGTCTCTACCAGCTTTGCCCATCTAGAGAGTGACATTTCAAAAGGACACAGCAATCACAGAGCACGCCGGATGCGCGCCCCTGGGAGAGAGCGGGGGGCATAGTTTTGCCAGGACATCCATGGACGCCCTCCCAGAACTGGACGACTATGCAGTAGCTGTCTTTCTGCTATAGGGTGGCCAAGAAGTGGTTAGGGTAGTTTTGTTTAACTATAGGACAAAAATAACCAATGGATGTTTTTTTTTTTAAACTACATAAGGATCTTTCCATTGTTGGACTGTTTCAAAAGGCTCTCGATGCAGATTCCATTTCCTAAATCCTGGTACACACTCTGGGGGTCATTTACTATACTGCCGGCCCCTATTTTGTGACAAAATAGCGCTAAAATGCCCCAAATCTAGGTAAATATCAAACCGTATTCACAATAGCGCTGGCAGCAAAATACCCCAAAACTCAAATTTATAATAGTGCCTAGGCAACAGATAGCGCCTAAATCCTTACTCTAGTCAGGACCTCGAGAAGTGCACATGGAAATAATGTTTAGAGCATGATATAATCACCTAAATTGTACTAAAATATGCAGTATATTGTTTAAAGATAATCTGCTTTTAAACTGTGTGAAAAAGTTATTTTTACACTGAAATATCCATAAAAGTCTGAGAAGAGATAAATTCTTCTCCTTACAACTAAGTGCACAGCACAGCTGAGCACAAATGAGCATGCTCAGACATGAAACTACTCTTATTTTAACTCCCATGGCGTATTTACAGGGCGCTATAATAAATACCAAAATTAGTGCGGTTTTAATAGGTTCCAGACCGCCTCACATATTTTACTGTTGCAGAGTGGCGCTGTAGTGTGAATTGCCATCTATAAACGGCGGCTTGTGTGTGCGCTGCTAGTCCCGCTGCACTCTCCAGCAGTATGGCTGCGGGTCAGGTAGACTCGATGTCCATTGGCAAGCCGCGATCGCCTGGTACAGAAGAAAAGCGGGGAACCGCCAATGTAAACATGATGGTTCCCCACCTTGTCAGGCAGCATGTAAGAGATTTACTGATCCTTCACAGTTAGAACATGCTTAGAGACACACAGTTAACCCCTAGATAACCCCCTGCAGGTTAACCCTTTCTCTGCCAATGACATTTATACAGTAATCAGTGTATATTTAAATTTCTGATCGCTGTATAAATGTCATTGGTCCCAAAAAAGTGTCAAAAATGTCCGACATGTCCGCTGCAATATCGCAGTCCTGATAAAAATCGTAGATCACCATCATTACTAGTAAAAAAAAAAATAATAATAATAAAAACGCCATAAATCAATTCTCATGGTTTGTAAACGCGGCCACTTTTGCGCAAACCAATCAATAAACGCTGATCGCAATTTTTTTTACCACAAATATGAGGAAGAATATATATAGGACAAAAGTGATGAATAAATTTGTTTTTTTATATTTTTTTTGGATATCTAATTTAGCGAAAAGTAAAAAATATTGTTTTTTTCTTTTCAAAATTGTCGCTTTTTTTTTGTTTATAGCGGTGATCAGAAGTGACGCAGACATGATCAAATACCACCAAAAGAAAGCTCTATTTGTGGGAAAAAAAGGACATCAATTTCGTTTGGGTACAATGTCTCACGACCGCGAAATTGTCAGTTAAAGCGACACAGGGCGGAATCGCAAAAAGTGCTCTGATCCTACAGTGGGAAATCCTTCCAGTCCTTAAGTGGTTAAAGAGTTTTTTGAGAGTCAAATATTGGAGTTATGTAGCCCAATTCAAGTTTCACCCATTCATTCTAATGGTACCATTGTAACTTCCCCAAAGAAATCCTTTTCATGTTGAGATGAAATGTATCCTTCTCTCAAAGAAATTGTCCTTGCATAAATGTTGCTTCTTCGTCATCTATTTTGTTTTTAAGAATGCTAGAATGTGTAATGTTTTCATGTTTTGGTAAGCTATTCTTTTCTCTGTCACTTTCACTTGTTGATTTTTATCTCACAAAAATATTTCCCCAAACTCAAACAGGTGTCTTTACAAACCACAAACAATACCATGGCTTGTGTAAATTTAAAATTAGTCACAATTTGTTTTATTTTTTATTATTTCCAAATGATCCTAATTTGAGCCCAAAAAAATGTGATATGTGTACCAACATCAGAAATAAAAATGTCATTACCAAAAATTAGAGGGTAACATCACTATTCTACACTCACGCACCCACCAAATATCACAGAATAAATCAAGAAGAGTAACTCCTGACTAATGTAATTCCACCACCTATATGTCCAAAGAAATGCAGTATATATGTGTAGGAGGGTTACATGTATAACAGCCCTGTGGCTCACAAGGTAAGACAACTGCCTAGCAACGCTGAGTTACTTTAGTTCGAATCCCAAACATGCCACTTCATGTAGAGATGTTGTTTGTTCTCCCTATGTTGTTAAACATAACTTATGACACATGGCCTTACCTAAATTATGTCTAAATGTAGTATTTATGAGTAGGAGGGTTCCACCACCATTGCAAATCTTGCCAGATACACTATCTAGCCAAAAGTATTGGGATGTCTGGCTTTACACACACATGATGTCACGTACCTGGTGGCGGAGTCTGATGTGCAGGGAACAACCTCTCTTACTATCCTGACTCGTGGACCCCTGGAAGTGGGAACAGGGAGTTTGTGAGTGCGGGGTGGCGCGAGAGCTTGACAAGATGGTTGGTGCTGATGCAAGAGTCTCGCTGCAGGTATGGTGCAGATCACTGATGGGCACTGGATGTCACCAACAGAGGGGCTGGAAGCCTGTGCAGTAGGCAGAGGGATGGTCAGAGGCAGGCCGGGTTTGTCAGGAGGCTGGTGGCGCAGTACCGAAGGAGCAGATGAAGAGTAGTCGGAGTCACAAGCCGGGTTGTCAGGAAGCGGCCAGCAAGTTACAGAACGGCAGGCAGAGAGTAGTCGGGGTCACAAGCCAGGATCAGTACAGGCAGACAGTAGGTAAGTCAAGCCGGGTCACAGGAACTAGGATATCAGACAAACAGGTTGCTCAGGAACACGGATACGCTGTAGACAGGACAGCACTGGTTGCAGGGTGCTGCTGGTTTAAATAGGCCGTTTGTCACACCTGCCGCGTGTGCGCGCGCTCCTGCACACGCCTGCGCACAGGAACGGGCATGCTGTTGGAATCTTCAGCCTGCATTCCCTGACACTTGAACTTTAATGGCAGCCCAGTCTTAGGCCATAGGGTTAAATTTTGATTTGGCCCACCCTTTGCAGCTATAACAGCTTCAACTCTTCTGGGAAGGCTGTCCACAAGGTTTAGGAGTGTGTCTATGGGAATGTTTGGCCATTCTTCCAGAAGTGCATTTGTGAGGTCAGGCACTGATGTTGGATGAGGAGGCCTGGCTCACAGTCTTTGCACCTCCAGCCAAAAGGTGTTCTATCTGGTTGAGGTGCAGGCCAGTCACTTCCTTCACCCACCCCAACCTTCCTCATCTATGTCTTTATGGACTTGCTTTGTTCACTGGTGCACAGTCATGTTGGAACAGGGAAAGGCCATCCCCAAACTTTTCCCATAAAGTTGGGAGCATGAAATTGTCCAAAATGTCTTGGTATGCTGATGTCTTACGTTCCCTTCACTGGAACTAAAAGGACAAGCCCAACCCCCTGAAAACCAACCCCACATCATAATCCCCCCTCCACCAAATGATTTGGACCAGTGCACAAAGCAAGGTCCATAAAGACATGGGTGAGCGAGTTTGGGGTGGAGGAACTTGACTGGCCTGTACAGAGTCCTGACCACAACCAGATAGAACACCTTTTGGATGAATTAGGGCAGAGACTGCGAGCCAGGCCTTCTCATCCAACATCAGCCTGACCTCACAAATGCACTTCTGGAAGAATTGCCAAACACTCCCATAGACACATTCCTAAACCTTCTGGGCAGCCTACCCAGAAGACTTGAAGCTGTTATAGCTGCAAAGGGTGGGCCAACTCTATATTGAACCCTGGGCTGCCATTATAGTTCATGTGTGTGTAAAGGCAGTTGTCCCAATACTTAGGACAATATATTGTATATTGCTTGTGACACTGAGCATGGCTATGGACTTAGGGCTGGTTTACACCAAAGAGATGCACACTACATGTGTGAGGCTGCTCGCTAGCTAAGACGCTAGCAATTCTGCCTATAACCACTGGGGTTGCTGGTTCAGATCCCCAACATGCTAATGCTTGTGTTGAAGTTTATATGTTCCCCCTGTGTGGGTTTCTCACCACAATCCAAAGACATGCTGGCATCCTATTTGTCTCCTGTCGAAATAGTCTCTAATGTAATTATTTTTGGATTTTAGAACCCATACACACTATTAGATTTTCTGCAGATTTTTGTATTCAGATTAACCAAAACCATATAATATGAGGTCAAACCTTAAGAGTTTCAATTTGTGTGCAATCAGGCAGGGCCTTACACTACATGGTTTTGGTAAATCTGAAGGAAAAAATCTGCAGAAAATCTAATAGTGTGTATGGTGTCTTAGATTGGAAGCTCATTGCAGCCAGGGACTGATGTTAATGTTTGTTAGCACTAATCATGCCCAGGGACTTGGACATTTAAAATTGTAGGGTTTACACTGCACAGGTACATCTGCTTATAAAACAGTTGCTTGACTTATGTGCATGCAAATGGACTTAGAATTTTGGCCTGGAGTTGGAGATTTGACGCACATAGCCAAGAGCTAACACAGCAAATAGTATTATGTGTTCCTGCTCATTAAGTGCAATCAATTTAGACATACATGAAGAAACAGATTGAAAGATACTAGTGGGTGTGTACTTCTATTGGGCATGTGCCAGTGTGCTAATAATACAACCTATGTTATATAAAGGACTGCAGTAGGGTGTTTGGTTTTGCCTGAGAAGAGACCGTGTTATTTGCTGTGATTTTTGGGGGAGAAGGACTGATATTGTGCATAATGACAAACACCCCACTAGGGCTGTTTGCATGTTTGTTTGCTGAAAATCCTGTGCATTTTGTCCATCAAAAGTGGGTTTCTCACCACAATCCAAAGACATGCTGGCATTCTATTTGTCTCCTGTCGAAATAGTCTCTAATGTAAGTAAATTATTTTTGGATTTTAGAACCCATACACACTATTAGATTTTCTGCAGATTTTTGTATTCAGATTACCGTATATACTCGTGTATAAGTCGACCCGTGTATAAGTCGACCCCCCTACTTTTGCCCAAAAAATATGGGAAAACTTATTGACTCACGTATAAGCCTAAGTGGCAAATGCAGCAGCATTCAAAGATAAAAATAGATGCCAAAAAAAAATTACCAAATTTTTTTAATGACAGGTCCTCTTTAGAAGAGATTTGGGGTCTAAAAGACCCCAAATCCATCTAGGGACCCTAACATAGGAAGTGGCCATGTAATCGGGAGTGTGTGTGTGTGTGTGTGTGTACAACTGTTTATTTTTTACAGTACAGTATACTTACTTCCTATGTATTGAATAAGGCTGCTGTGTTCTTCACATATGTCAAATGCAAAGAAAAAAAAAAAACACAGTTTTGTCATTTGAATATCTGACCATATTAACCCGTATTGTTCACACAATAAGGGTTAATATGGTTAGTTAATCGAATTGCCAAACTGTTTTCTTTTCTTTTACATTTACATAAGGACACGGCAGCCTTATTCCTTTCATAGGAAGTGCCTGTGTCCTCTGCCCTTACCTTCAGCCCAGTCACGTCGCAAGTGTGACTGAGCTGAAGTTCCGCCCTCCAGCAGGCAGTCAGCGGACGTGACGGCATCCCCGGCATCCCTGGAATGCCTGGAATGCATCTCAGCCGCCGCGGGTGCGCTCGGAATGTTTCCCCGCGCTCGTACCGGCTGTTGACTCGCGCATAAGACGAATCTCGGTTTTTTGACACAAAATCCGTGTCAAAAAACTCGTCTTATACGCGAGTATATACGGTAACCAAAACCATATAATATGAGGTCAAACCTTAAGAGTTTCAATTTGTGTGCAATCAGGCAGGGCCTTACACTACATGGTTTTGGTAAATCTGAAGGAAAAAATCTGCAGAAAATCTAATAGTGTGTAAGGTGTCTTAGATTGGAAGCTCATTGCAGCCAGGGACTGATGTTAATGTTTGTTAGCACTAATCATGCCCAGGGACTTGGACATTTAAAATTGTAGGGTTTACACTGCACAGGTACATCTGCTTATAAAACAGTTGCTTGACTTATGTGCATGCAAATGGACTTAGAATTTTGGCCTGGAGTTGGAGATTTGACGCACATAGCCAAGAGCTAACACAGCAAATAGTATTATGTGTTCCTGCTCATTAAGTGCAATCAATTCAGACATACATGAAGAAACAGATTGAAAGATACTAGTGGGGGTGTACTTCTATTGGGCATGTGCCAGTGTGCTAATAATACAACCTATGTTATATAAAGGACTGCAGTAGGGTGTTTGGTTTTGCCTGAGAAGAGACCGTGTTATTTGCTGTGATTTTTGGGGGAGAAGGACTGATATTGTGCATAATGACAAACACCCCACTAGGGCTGTTTGCATGTTTGTTTGCTGAAAATCCTGTGAATTTTGTCCATCAAAAGTGGGTTTATGTGGCCATGCTGTCAATGTTGTATGAGTATTGTTCCTGTTTGACCATGCATTCTTCCAGGAGAACATACTGACCAATGTATGTGTGTAAAATGCGGGGGGGGGGGGGTGGTTGATACGTGTCATCATTTGAATATGTTCCTTTTTTAATAATATGTTGTAATACTTTGTAAGAATTATGACTGTTAAGTATGTTTCTATAATCTTGCAGCTAAAAATGTGATGTGGGTTGGTGGGTGTTGAGTAGTTGTACTATGAAATGTGTTGCCGGTTCCACACTGTGAAAGTAAAACTGTGTCCACTCTAAGGTTTAGACAAATGTTAGATTGTAAGCTCCTATGAGCAGGGCACTTAGAACAATTGCTAACTGTTTTGCTAAATGGAGAACCATATATACTGTAGAATATTTTAATGGCAGCAAATATGACTTCATTGTGTTTCTGCTGGCAAAATAAAAGTACATTATTGAGCTCTTGTTTGTTGTTTTTCTCTGTTCTTTCTTACTTTTTAATTCGTTTTGGGGGGTGTTGGTTTTGGGAAAGTGGAATATCTTCCTTAGGGCCAGTTCACTCCACAGTGCAAATCACATGCAATCTCTGTGCAATGCGAATTCAGCCATACAGACAGTATGGCTGAATTTGCATCACATTCGGACCAAACGCGCAAATTACCCTTTTTTTGTTACACAGCAGAATCGGATTGCATGGGTGTTCATACCCATGCAATCCGATTCCTGTCCGAATTTGCAGTTTGCAGTGCGATATGAGAACTGATTTGTGGGTGTCATTAGCTTTCTATTGATACCCACAGCAGTTTGTATATGGCAGTGTGAACTGCCTGCGAGTTGGGTGCAACGCGGAAGTCTGCAGTCGATTTGCAGGGTTCCCACATCACACCGGACTGGCAGGCAGTTCACACTACACTATGCGAACTGCTGGGAGTGTGAATAGAAAGCTAATGACACCCCCAAATCAGTTCGCATATCGCAGTGCGAACTGCAAACTTGGACAGGAATTGGATCGCATGGGTGTGTTTTTTTTGGCACTTTTTTTTAGGTGAATGGCTAGGGGCACAATGTAACCCATACTCATTCACATAGATGGGGGGGGATCTGAGGGCCCCCTTTTTAAAGGGATCTTCCAGATTCCGATAAGTCCCATGCCCGCAGACCCCGACAACCACCGGCCAGGGTTGCCGGGATGAGGCCCTTGTCCTCATTAACATGGGGACAAGGTGCTTTGAGGTGAGGGCGCAGGGCCCCCTCTGCCCCAAAGCACCGATCCCCCCCATGTTGAGGGCATGTGGCCTGGTACAGTTGAGGAGGGGGCGCTCGCTCCCCCCCTTTTCCTGACCTCCAGGCTGCATTCTCAGATTAAGGTCTGGTATGGATTGGGGGGACCCCACACCATTAAAAAAAAAAAAACTTTGGCATGGGGGTTCCCTCTGAATCCATACTAGACCCAAGGGTCTGGTATGGATTTTGGGGGGCCCACATCAATTTTTTTTTTATTTTGGAGCGGGGTTCCCCTTAAAATCAGACCAGACGGGCCTGGTATGGATGTGGGGGGGGGGGGGACCCACTCTGTGTTTTGTCTGGATTTTTCATTAGCTGGATACTGGAATTCCACACCATAATTGAATAATTACATACAATGCTAGTTTTCAGGAGGTGATACTATCGGTGAGATTCAAACCCCAACCGTCAAGTTTTGAATGTAGGAGAACATACCACTAGGTCACAGACCTGAGCACACTCATACATAGGAAATACAATTACTAATGTTGGATTCTTTTCATTCTATACAATAATGTATTGCATTTAAGGAATTAATATTATGGTAACAACCATGCTCATGTGGCAGCTGACAGCTGAATGTAAAAAAAAGAAAAAAAAATTGCCGCAAAAAATAAAACGCAAAAAAAATGCATGCCCCCTCCCAGGTCCATAACAGGCCCTTCGGGTCTAGTATGGATTCAGAGGGGAGGGGAGCCCCCCACGCCAAAATTTAAACAAAAAAATGTCATGGGGCTCCCCAAAATCCACACCAGACCCTTATCCGAGCATGCAGCCTGGAGGTCAGGAAAGGGAGGGGACGAGCCAGCGCCCCTCCCCCCCTCCTGAACCATACCAGGCCACATGTCCTCAACATGGGGGGGTGCTTTGGGGCAGGGGGGCCCTGCGCCCCCCACCCCAAAGCACCTTGTCCCAATGTTGATAAGTACAAGGGCCTTTTCCGGACAACCCTGGCTGGTGGTTGTCGGGGTCTGTGGGTGGGGGGCGTATCGGAATTTGGAAGCCCCCTTTGAAAAGGGGGCACCGAAGATCCCACCCCCCCATGTGAATGAGTATGGGGTACATTGTACCCCTACCCATTCACCAAAAAAGTAGTTTAGTGTGACAAAAGACAGTAGCCAGTTTTTGATAATTCCCCGCTTCTTCCTCTGGTCTTCCTCCAGTCTTCCTCTGGTCTTACTCCATCTTTTCCTTCCCCACTTCTTCCTCTGTTCTTCTCCTTCTTCAACATGGGGACAAGGTGCTTTAAGGGTGGGGGCACAGAGCCCCCGCACCCAAAGCACCCACCCCCCCATGTTGAGGACATGTGGCCTGGTACAGTTCAAGAGGGGGGGGTGCTCACTTGTCCCCCTCCTATCCTGTCCGGCCAGGTTGCATGCTTGGGTAAGGGTCTGGTATGGATTTTGGCCAGAAAGCTCCACGTCAATTTTTTTAAAATTCCCCCCTAAAATCCATAACAGACCCGAAAGGGCCTGGTATGGACTGGGGGGGGGGGGCACGCATTTTTTTCATTGATTTTTTTTTATGTATTTTACTGGGAGCCGGCAACACATTATAGCCGCAAGCAATTTAAATGACTTTTTTTTTGCTTGAGAAATGTCATTTTGCTGCGGCACTCTTCTAAACATCACACAGATGTGCCACTTTACAGGCAGACCAAGGGGACCCCCCCCAAGCACAATATTTAACCACTTCAATACTATGCACTTAGAACACTTCCTGCCCAGACCAATTTTCAGCATTCAGTGCTGTTGCGATTTGAATGAGAATTGCGTGGTCATGCGACGCTGCACCCAAACAAAGTTTTTATCATTTTGTTCCCACAAATAGAGCTTTCTTTTGGTGGTATTTGATCACCCCTGCGATTTTTATTTTTTGCGCTATAAAAAAAAAAGCCCGAAAATTTTGAAAAAAAAAACATTTTTCTTTGTTTCTGTCACAAATGTTTGTATAAAGTACATTTTCTCCTTCACTGACGGGCACTGATGTGGCTACACGGATGGGCACTGATGAGGCTACACTGACAGGCACTGATGAGGCAGTACAGATTGGCACTGATGAGGTGGCACTGATAAGGTTGCACTGATGATGGGGCACATATGCAGCACTGATGGGCGGCACTGATGGACACTCATAGGCGGCACTGATAAGTGGCACTGGGCACTGATGGGCACTGATAGGTGGCACTTTTAGGTGGCACAGGTGGGCACTTTTAGGTGGCACAGGTGGGCACTGATAGGTGGCACAGGTGGTCACTGATAGGTGGCACAGGTGGGCACTTATAGGTGGCAGTGGTGGGCACTGGTGGAACAAGCACCGTTAGGGATGGCACTGGCAGGCATCATACATGGGCACAGTGCCATCCCTACAGTGCATAATATTGCCCTTACCTGGTGGTCTAGTGGGGGCTCCCTGGTGGTCCTGGGCGGCCTCTGTGCACCTTCCCTCGTGGTCCTGGGCGGCCTCATTGCGATGTCTGGGAGGGGGGCTCCCGGGTGGTCCTGATCCGGCTCCCTGGTGGTCCAGTGGGGGTGATCCTGAGGGTGGCTGCGCTGATAAACGTTCAGCGCAGCCCCCCCCCTTGTCAGGAGAGCAGCCAATCGGCTCTCCGCTGCTCAGGTCTGCAGACCTGAGCAGAGGAAAAGCCGATAAACGGCTCTTCCTATTTACACTGTGATCAGCCGTGATTGGTCACGGCTGATTACATGGTAAAAGGCTTCCGATCGAAGCTTTTTACCTCGGTCGGTAATGCGGTGGGTCAGACTGACCCACGGCACCACCGATCGACACGATGCGCACCCCCAGGGGCGCGCGATCGCGGATTATCCTGAGGACGTCAATAGACGTCCAGTCAGGATAATGAGCCACCCGCCCGGACATCATTTGTCTATACGCCGGGCGGGAAGTAGTTAAAGGAATTTTTCATTTTTACTGTTTCAATTTCATCATCCTTAAAATCACTGCTCCTTTAAAAATGATTGTTTTAAAAACTTTTTTTGCATTGATACATGTCCCCTCAGGGCAGTACCCAGGTCCCCATACACTTTTTATGGCCAATAACTTGCATACAAGCTGCATATAAAGACTTGGGATTTTGCAGGTTTGAACCCCATTGACGGCCACAATTCCGACATATGTGAGCTTACAGGCATTTCGCCAGCAATAGCATAGCATAGTTCCATTTGCATATTCGCCCAGTTTCAGAGAGTTGAAGACTTAATTGCCTTTAATAGGGCGCTATTTTCAGGCACTGCTGGAGCATATTTTGGCGCTATGGTAAATAAACCTCTATAAGTTTTTTCATTCAACCCAGTAGGCTGAATGAAAAAAAAACTGACAGATTGTTGTACTAACACAAGCGATGTTAGTACAGCGATCTCCCCCACTGTGCTATTGTGTTCTGACAGGGGGGCACCCCCCCCCCCCGCCAGAGCACACTGGTCAGCACTGGCAGCCATTGGTCACCGATCGGATGCCAGTCGGATGCTGATTTTCCAGCCTGCTCGTTCAACAGAAGTTGGTCTTCTGTAGGACAGGCAAATGACGGCCGGTTTCTACTCTACCAGCTGATTTTCGCCGATATACGGCCCATGTGTACCCGGCATTAGCTTGCCCAGACATAATGATTTATTGTCTAATCTGACAAATATTCATCTTTTGCAGAAAATCATAAACTTGTGATGATGCTGCACATGTGATCAGCTATGACACCAGTCATTTCATGGCTTGACAGTTGGTTGACAGCTAACATGAGCACACTAGCAACGGTAACAATTATCATTCAAGCTATTGAATTCAAACAGTTAAAGTGGTTGTAAAGTCTCATTTTTTTTCTATAAAAATAATAAACATGTGTATACTTACCTGCTCTGTGCAGGTGTGCTCTCTCTCCTGATTGGCTAACTGACTTTGATTGACAGCAGCAGGAGCCAATGGCGCTGCTGCTGTGTCTCAGCTAATCAGGAGGGGGAGTCCCGGATGGCCGACTCATGGACATCGCTGCATAAAGATGGGGCTCAGGTAAGTATTAGGAGGTGTTGGGGTGGCTGCTGCACACAGAAGGCTTATTGCTGGCACTCCTTGACACTGACGTGGTTTGGCCGATGCAGTGCACTCAAGATGACGGTCTTGCCACGTATTCTATTCATCCTACAAGCCATCCCAATCTGGCTGCCCCCACACTTCTTTCGAACAATCGCACAGATCTTCAGAAGGTTCGTATGGTCCCACCAGAAACCGCGGCAGGCCCTCCACCGGCTCTCACTCCCAAAGTCAGCGGGTGGCCTAGCCCTCCCAGACATCAAAACGTATTATCGAGCGTCCCACCTCAATAGGATAGTGGACTGGCACTGTCATGGTGCAGATAAGCAGTGGGTCTCAATGGAGATGGAGGACTCGAGGGACACGGCGCTGGGTTGGACGTGGCTGTCACTGCCCGTTCCCAGAGATCTGGGCTCCCATCCGACACTGGGAAGCACCTTGCGGGTGGCACGGGAGACATTCCGCGCTTCCACGATCTCACCTCGACCTTCCCCAATGATGCCGATTCAGGGCAATCCAGAGTTCGGTCTGGGACAGGTGGGACCGCAGCTGAAACGCCTTGCAGAAAAGGGATACTCTCGTCTGGTTGACTTTATGCCGTTCCCCGATACCTGTATTCCAGACTTGGCCCATTTAACAGATTCAGCCCTAGACTTTATGAGTGGGCTGCAGTTGCGTTCCTTCCTGCGCTGCTTGGTCAGACTACCGGGTGTTCTTCGTCCCCTTACTAGTTTCGAGGCTATCTGCCACAAGAGAGAACCGATACGGCATTCCCTATCCCTGATCTATGCACTTCTGATCCAACCAGCGGAAGATTATATCCCTCCATTCCTAACCAAGTGGGAGTCCGATCTGGGCATCCACCTTTCCCCAGAACAGAGACGCAAAATTCTTTGATCATTCCCCTGCTTCTTGTGGGCCATCAGACTGGTTCGTCGCGTCCTTCCTTGCGTTGACGTCGGGTGAGTATTTCAGATCCCGACTTAGACAATTTACCCGGTTCAGACCTTATGTCCATAGCCCCTTGCCGTATTTCAGTTGGTCTGCTCTCATAGGGAAAAGACGTTCCGCAAAGTCGACGCCAGGGTGGACAGGGTCTGGCTTGAGACCTAACGGGACTTAGCCGTAGTAACCCCTTCCAGCTCCACTCTAGCACCTTCGCGCCTTACAGAGGGCACGGTGGGCGTTCCACGAAGGGTCACAG
>BLSH010106108.1:965106-979790 GCA_018402905.1 Glandirana rugosa | reverse complement strand
TCCGACATGTCCGCTGAAATATCGCAGTACCACTAAAAATTGCAGATCGCCGCCATTACTAGTAAAAAATAAAAAAAATTAAAAACCCCAGAAATGAATTCTCATCATCCGTAAACGCGACCACTTTTGCGCAAACCAATCAATAAACGCCGATTGCGATTTTTTTAATCACAAATATGAGGAAGAATATAAATCGGCCAAAACCGATGAAAAAAAATGTTTTTTATATTTTTTTTTTGGATTTGTATTTTAGCAAAAAGTAAGAAATTTGGGTTTTTTTGCAAAATTGTCGCTCTTCTTTTGTTTATAGCGGCGATCAGAAATGACGCAGAGGTGATCAAATACCACCAAAAGAAAGCTCTATTTGTGGGAAAAAAGGACGCAAATTTAGTTTGGGTACGACGTCGCACGACCGCGCAATTTTCAGTTAAAGCGCCGCAGTGCCGAATCGCAAAAAGGGCTCTGGTCAGGAAGGGGGCAAATCCTTCCGGGGCTGAAGTGGTTAAACCTATACAATAGGAAAAAGAATTTGTTTCTTCCATCCTCTCTTTCTTTGTGCTTAGTCTTCTTGTCTTATAGCCCTAGGCTCCTGATTTTTCACATTCTCCACATACCACATACTTGCATGGGTTTTCTCTAGGCACTATACCCCCCCCCACAACCCTAAGTATATTCATAGTCTAAAAGGACGAAAGGCATAAGGTAAGACATACCTCACAACTTTTTGAGATTGGAATCAGGGACACCTGTTAGCATAAGTATGTAGGCATAGGACACACACCCTGCCATGCCCCTAAAAGATTTAAATTAAAAAAATAAAAGGTTGGTTAAACCCACAAGTGCTTTTTTTAACCACTACTATTCCTTTATATTGGCATTTGAAATTTACAAATGCAGCAATTTAGAAAATCGATAAAAGGTTTAGCACCGGGAAACACTATTTGAAAGATAAATATTGAGTTTTATATAAAACTATATACAGTGCTGCCCATAATTATTCATACCCCTGGCAAATTTTGACTTAAAGTTACTTTTATTCAACCAGCAAGTAATTTTTTGACGGGAAATTACATAGGTGTCTCCCAAAAGATAATAAGACTATGTACAAGAGGCATTATTGTGGAAAAACGGAAAATTTATATCAAATACTTACCGTAATTTTCCTTTCCTGATAGACTCCATGGCAGCATACGTGTGGGTTAGCCCCGCCTCCTTAATTACCCTATAGGACCCCTCTCCCATAAATCTTTGCTCCATGCCAGCGGCTGTGTTCCGTGACTAGCCTACTCCAGGCATTTGGGAGGGGACTCCTGCTGCCATGGAGTCTATCAGGAAAGGAAAATTACGGTAAGTATTTGATATAAATTTTCCGTTTTCCTGACAGACTCCATGGCAGCATACGTGTGGGAAATAACTCGCTACACACTCGGATGGGAAATATTGAGCAAATAAAGTTTACTTAACACCGTCAACCAACGGTAATTGTAAACCAAAACTAACTTGAAGATAGGGCGCTGGTTCAACACAGTAATGGGACATAGATGTGTTGCTAGAAAACCAGGAAGCTGCCCTGCAAATTACTCTGGGAGCTACACAACGCAAAGCTGCCCAGATGTAGACCAGCTCCAGGTCGGGTGAGCAGACACTATCTCCAAAAGAGCCCAGCCCTTGGCTCTGTTAGCCCGTTGGAAGACCTAGGCACCCTTGTTTGATATAATGCAAAGAAAAGACAGCACAAGCCATTACTTTACAGAAGCCATGTTCATTGAATAACCAGCAGGAACAGGGAATACCACACAGGAAATAAGTACACACAGATGCACCATAGAGTTGCATTTAAAGAAACATAACATCCATAACAATCCGTGCCACAGTCACCCTAAATGGGGCACGTTCCTCTGTCCTTTCTGGCAAAAAGGATGAATAGGCATTCTGAAGGCTGAAGGAAGCTATGCTTGTAGATATGACTTTACGATTTCTGAGGGATTCCTAAAATTAAAGGAAGGCACTGCTGGAAGTCAAATCATGAATTCCTGTTTACTGTACATGTGCTTTAACCAACTAAGCCACATTGTGCCATCACCCACGCAAGTTAGAACTGTAAGGATGGCAGAACACTTTCTTGGCTCCCACTAAGACCGATACACCCTTGGGAATTGAGTCAAGCATAGGTAACAGCACCGCTCAACTGGAAGAACGTAAGAAAGTTCTCCAAGACCAGAAAACCAATCTCTGAGGCTTCTTATGCCAACGTGATAGCCGGGAAAAGGTGAACCCGACCAAGCTCTGAGCCTAGCTGCTGAATTGTTGGACAGGAAGATGCCTAGATCAACAAAAAAAACCTGTGAAGACCAATAAGGCTGACACTTGGGCTCCGAGGGAGCTGACCGCTAGAGCCAGAATTAAATCTGACTGGAGGAATATTCAAAACTGCTAGATCACTACATGATCTGTCAGCAGCAGACAGGCATTGACAACTTTGACCAGATTCTCCTGTCAACTTTGTCTGCATTCATTCTTCTAGTATTCAAGAGAGTGGAGAGGACTCTGGAAGAGCAACCGGGGACCTCCAATCTTGAGAACCAGGCCATCCGACACAACCGTGCTGGACATGGATGTAGAATTGTACTCAGTGACAAAACGCCTGGCCTGAGGAGAAGGTGTAATGGGTTCCAGAAGCTGAACTGTGCTAGCAAGGGGAACCATGACTTAATTGATCGATAAGACATCACTGCCACTAACACCACAGCCTCTGTTCGGAGTTTTTGAACAAAACCCGAGGTTGACCAGGATTGAAAGAAATGCATAGGTCCTACTGCATCCCCAATGATGCATCAGGACATCTACACCTGAAAACCTCCAAATGTAGAGACCATTCCTTGTGGACTCTGGACAGAACCCCGTTAGAACTTTTTGGACTTAGAACATACGCTGCTTGAGCTGTAGGCTCCATTGTTCTGAGCCCAAGACACAATTGGTCAGCTTTCTGTAATAGAGAACGGGCTGTGAGTCCCCATGTTGTCTAACGTAAGAAACTGCCGTAGTGGATTAACTTAACACTGACGCTCCCTACATTATATGATGAAAGGCCTGAAATCTGCCTACTGGCTTCCACTGCTGGAGAAACCCCTCGCAGAAGGCTACCTTCTCCTGCTTCCACTTGATCCTAGGATAGGTAGACACTATAGTGCCAATCAATTTAGACACTGATTGGCGTGCAGTTGGGAAGAAGACGGGCCAGGAGTATTCAGATCCAGAACAATGGAATCCAAAGCCAAGGCAATGATTCCCCAGATTATATTGAGTCCTGAGGCCCACAAGAGACTGAGTGGGCTCCAGGTGTCTCCCTGCCAGCATCGGCAGCCAGCTGAATTTGTGGAGCATAGAAAAGACCTGAGCTCTGGGCTCCAGCAGCTGCCCTCTGTCTTGGGACGGTAGGACAAGGACCTCCACGAAAAAAACACATAGGGTGATGTTGAAAGCCCGAATGGCTGGAGCTGGAGATGGTCTTGACCTACAGTAACCTGTGAAAGTCTTCTACAATGGGCACATGAAGGTAAGAATCTTAAGTCTATTGAACTTCTCCTTTGCTGAAGATTGTCTCAGGTGTGCAAGGTCTAAAACCGGCCTCCACAAGCTGCTCCACTTCATGACCATAAGAGGGGCAAGCACCTGCCCTGAAAACGCTCGCATTCAGAGACTGGCATAGCAGCACTTTGCGACTCCAGTGACTTACGTAAGGCATGAGTATACGCTTTCTTTACCTCAGTGTGAGGAAAAAAAACATGGAAAAGACTCAGAAAAAAGGGAGGACTTCTGATGGACCATGCCTGTCCCGAAAAAACAAATACTTTGAAGTCCAAATAGTCTGAGGCCCAACTCAGTAGCTTCATGGCACCCAGAGTTCAAGCTTTAGCACACTTCTAAGAGGGATATCTGGTCTTTTTACCAGCTCTTCCTAAAAGTTCCGTCCTGGACTGTAAAAACATGCAACCCTCGCACGCTCTGCACTTTCTCTAGACTTTCCCCTTGTGGCCTAGCCAGTGCTGGTCCTAAAGTAGGACCTCAACTTGCCAAATGTGGCCCCAGTTACGGTGCTATCCAGCTTGCCAAAAGATGAAGCTCCCTAACAGGAACGCTACACTACGCCTCTTAGAGGCTGAATCAGCACGCCCAGGCCCCAGCCATAGCACACACTTTGCCGTTACTGACAAGAGCAAAAAACCGTGCCACTATGCGGCTGATGCCATTTGGAGCCTCAGTATAAAAATCAACACCAGCTCAGGCTTCTGAGCTACAGAGTTTCAAACGCTCCTGAATACTACGTCCACATTCTCCATTCACATTTCCATCCTTTCGATATGGCCACAGGAGCCCAGGCAGACATTCGGGCTATTCACTGCATCTTCCAAGGAAGAACGACATGCTTGCTCGCCTCATCAAGGCCTCAGAAATTTAGAGAGGCAGCCTTAAAAATGCTTCACATCCTTATCTTTGAATGGATAGAGCTTGGCCATTTGCACAGCAGGGAGGAATGTCTCGCGACCTTATTTCCCTTATCCAATGATGTACCTTAGTTCTGTTCAGAATGGAAAATTTAGAACACTCTATGGCTACATTTCACCATTGCGGCCCCCAAGTCGCACGATTCAGAGTGCGACCTCAATCTGACTCTGAGTGCAGCACCAATCCAACTTTACAGCCCGTGGATCAAGTTACATACAGTCATGGGAACAGGCACAAGGAATGTATGCTGGACAGAAGTTCTGGCCAGTGCTGCAGCAATAGCTGCTGGGGTGCTAATGATAGTCTCTGATGCCTGGGAATGAGTTTGTGATGCACTGTGGCCGCTATCCTCAGAGATGAGCCAGCTTTGTTTGCAGAGCAGGATCAAGTTGCATCAAGTCTCATCAGAGTAGCGCAGGAACCCCGCTCAAAGTTGCTGCGATTCCAAGTTGCATAGAGTGGAATGGGTGCCATTGATATCAATGGGCTGTGACCCACCATGCGACCACATCAAAGTCGCATTTCCAAGTCGCACCAGTGGAAATGGAGCCAAAAGGTGCCCACATAACTTCCTCTTACCTTGCAGGAGACTTTACCTTGGTTGGGACAGCTCCAGTTCTTCCTGGTCATCCTAGTGGGAGAACATGCCGCAATGGCTGTTGGACTTTGTGTGTGGCTTGTATCTCACTCTGAGAGAATTTACGCCACGTGCCTCACTAGGGATTCCATCTGCTGGAACACACCACCACCTGGCTTAGCATAGCTCACATAGAGATTTGCCCTCTGGGACCAGCGTCCCGCATCCTCAGCAGGCCCCCTCCTTGGAGCGGCTGACATGGCGGCGGGTGCATAGAGGAGGATTCAGACCTTCTGTGAAGGCTGGACCTTGACAGTGACCCATGACAAATACAACTGGAAAAAAAAAAGTTGTGACCTAATGAGGTGTTTATCGTGTTGTGCTGTGCAATATCAACCTGACCTAGAAGGACTCACAAAAGCAAACTAGGATAGAAAGGAAATGTAGTAAAATCAGCAAAAAGAGTACCCGGACAGCAAGGAGAGGAAGGGTTAAACCCCCCTCTCATACCTGCTATCCCAGGGCTGGCCACACGGGGGGCAGTGATACTTCCCCAGTGTGAAACTGCCTAGAAAGACTGACAACCTGCCCAGGTGATCAATCATGCCAGAATCACACAGACAGCATACAATGCAGACCATCCCCTGTGATGATTGCGCACAGAACTTTGGGAACTGCTGCAGCTGCCCACAGAGAAATCCATATATCAGCAATACTGACTGCAGAATGAATTTCTCCTCTGTAATGTCACCACTGCCATCCACAGCGCCCATGCGCTGCGTCCCTGAGCAGAAGTAACCCAGGGACACAAGGCCGGAAGAGAGAGCAGCAGCTTTGAACACCCATGTGCTCCAGCTGTCATAGGCTGGAAGACACTAGCCAGAGAAGAAAACAGACAAAAAGAAAATACACACACTGCTGCCATGGAATATGTAATATAAAAGTATACATCACCGCACACGGCAACTTCAATCCTGCTTCCACAATCGGATCGGACCGGGCCAGGTAGGATGATCACACCAGCTTGTTTCTTAGTCCAGGACAGTATACACGCACCGGTCTTTAGCAGATTAGGGCCGCCTGCTCTCAGCTAGGCTTTCTGGCCAGGCGCACTTTCAGCTGCTCCGACTTCAGCGCTACTCTGCTTTATACACTCCATACCCTGCTCTCAGCTAGGGCCTATCGGAGGGACGTAATTCCTCCGGCCGCTTCACCGATTCCTGACTGTGGGGGATTCTTCAGAGAACCGTCTATTCGGTCCTACGGAGGAGGACAAAAAAGGAACACAGCCGCTGGCATGGAGCAAAGATTTATGGGAGAGGGGTCCTATAGGGTAATTAAGGAGGCGGGGCTAACCCACACGTATGCTGCCATGGAGTCTGTCAGGAAAAAAACATTTCTCAGCTTTTATTTACATTTGAGCAAAAAGTGTCCAGTCCAAAATGATTCATACCCTTCTCAATAATCAATAGAAAAGCCTTTATTGGCTATTACAGCAATCAAACGCTTCCTATAATTGCAAACCAGCTTTTTGCATGTCTCCACAGGTATTTTTGCCCATTCATCCTTAGCAATGAGCTCCAAATCTTTCAGGTTGGAGGGTCTTCTTGCCATCACCCTGATCTTTAGCTCCCTCCACAGATTCTCAATTGGATTCAGGTCTGGACTCTGGCTGGGCCACTCCAAAACTTTAGTGTTGTTGTCTGCTAACCATTTCTCCGCCACTTTTGCTGTGTGTTTTGGGTCATTGTCATGCTGAATTGTCCACTGGTGCCCAAGGCCAAGTTTCTCTGCATACTGCCTGATGTTGTCATTGAGAATCCTCATGTATTGCTCTTT
Source organism: Glandirana rugosa (assembly GCA_018402905.1). Lineage (NCBI taxonomy): Eukaryota > Metazoa > Chordata > Amphibia > Anura > Ranidae > Glandirana > Glandirana rugosa. The sequence goes on along the minus strand of BLSH010106108.1, from coordinate 972,868 downwards.
TTTCATGGTGCCGTTTACTGTGATTTGGTTCCCTTTTCCATTGGCTGAAAAACACCCCCAAAGCATTAGGTTCCCACCACCATGTTTGACAGTGGGGATGGTGTTCTTTGGGTTGAAGGCTTCCTTTTTTTACGCCAAATGAAGGAAACATCATTGTGACCAAACAATTCAATTTTTGTTTCATCTGACCATAACACAGAAGACCAGAAGTCTTCTTCTTTGTCCAGATGAGCTTTTGCAAAGGCCAAGCGAGCTTTTGTGTGCCTTATCTGGAGAAGTGGCATCCTCCTTGGTCTGCATCCGTGGAACCCAGCAGTGTGCAGTGTCCGTTGGATTGTCTGCCTTGAGACATTGCCACCAGCAGAGCCCAGATTCACCAGGATGGCCTTGGTGGTGATCCTTGGATTCTTTTTCACCTCTCTAACTATCCTTCTGGCCAGCACAGGTGTCACTTTTGGCTTCCGACCAGGTCCTCTGAGATTTTCCACAGTGCGGAACATCTTGTATTTTGTAATAATACTTTGCACTGTAGCCACTGGGACTTGAAAACATTTAGAAATGGCCTTGTAGCCCTTTCCTGACTTGTGAGCAGCCACAATGCTCAGCCGCAGGTCCTCACTGAGCTCCTTTGTCTTAGCCATGACTGTCCACAAACCAACTGCAGAGAGCTGCTGTTTTTCACCTGTTGAGTTGATTAAAACAGCTGTTCCCAATTAATCAGGGTAATTAGGATGCTTTAGAACAGCTTGGGCTATTTGGAATGGTATAGAACTTTTGATTTTCCCACAGACTGTGACAGTTTGTGAAGGGTATGAATAATTTTGGACTGGACACGTTTTGCTCAAATGTAAATAAAAGCTGAGAAATGTTTTTTTTTCCACAATAATGCCTCTTGTACATCATCTTATTCTCTTTTGGGAGACACCTATGTTATTTCCCATCAAAAAATTACTTGCTGGTTGAATAAAAGTAACTTTAAGTCAAAATTTGCCAGGGGTATGAATAATTATGGGCAGCACAGTAGATCAGACCAAAATGAGGAGGAAAGAGGGGCAGAGGGACTTTGTTCCAAATCAGGGACAGTCCCTCAAAATCAGGGACAGTTGGGAGCTATAGGTGAGATACACTTGATGAAAGTAAAGAATATATGAGGACAATATAAACAGCCAAATTAGATATAAAATACCATTAGTCTGATTGCCTGATCAGATGGCAGAGCGAGTAGGTATATCCTTCCAGTCGTGAGACGGTAACCGTTGTTTTAACTTGTCAGGCTCTCACCCACATTTTTTTTTAAAGAAAACATTTACAGCACGTGAGCTGTTGATTTTGCTGGCAATTTCCTGTACAACCGCAAATGAGCATTTTAGACTTAAAATCCTTATTTTCAGCATTAGCTGCTGTCTGTGCAGCAGGCAGTGCGAACAAGCACAGCTGGCCCCCGTAGTTACAAATTAGTGAATTGTCAATAAGTTCCCTTCTCAAAGCTAATGATGGGGAATGTCCCAACTGGTGCAAATGAATGGTGAAAGAATTATTACTGCGAAGTAAATGCTTTATTGATGTAGAATGATTGTAGTCTGTAAGAGAGATCTTCTAGATTAATTAAGGTGCACAGCGAAGAGCATATTTTAAACAAACCAGCATATCCAATTTAATGATTATATGTGTAGGAAGGTGCTTGGCTAAGCAGGGAGAGTGAGAAAAACACTGGCTGCAGCTGCCTTCTGTAGCTGCTGCCCTGCAGTGCTGAAGTGAATAACAGCTATATCAGTAAGAGGAGGCAGCTGCTGAGCAGGAAGAGTTCAATAGATTCAGGTATCACTGCACTGTAGTAACTGTAGTCCAGAGGAGAGAGATTCTTCTGTAATCAATACCTTTTGAACTGCATTTCCCAAAGGGAGATTACCATGAGGGGGAGAAAACTGCATTTTCTTAGGCTGTAGAGAACACAGCTTCCTCTTGCCATGAGGGAGACCAGAGAGTACACATCACTGTTCAGTGTGCACCATCACTGCTGCATATTGTTGGCCTAAGTGGGATCTGGAGCACTGAATTTGGGAGTGATGACAGCCAGAGTCACCTGGAAGAGTGGACTAATCTCTGTTTGTGACCAGATAGAGACCTGCAATATCACTGGAACTGTGAGCTGCTGATGTGGATATTTACTATTTGCTGCTAATGCAGAAAATGATGCAAATGATGCAGCAAATGATCCCTTTAGGAATTTCCCATGCTGCAATCTAGTAGCCTTATTGCTGCCTGCAGGCTTGACTGGGACTATTCTCATGTGCATCTACAGTACAACTGGGCCCCATTGCTAGCCGGATGAAGAGTTAGGACTAAAGACTGTCCATTTACAGCTGCTACCCAGAGACTTTCACATATTGCTTATGCTAAGAGGTTCCTCTCAGGGGACTTTGTACCATACCCTAGCCATTCTCTTAGAGTGCACTATAATCTTAGGTACAATATTGAGTTGGCCCACCCTTTGCAGCTATAACAGCTTCAACTCTTTGGAGAAGGCTGTCCACAAGGTTTAGGAGTGTGTCTATAGGAATGTTTGACCAGTCTTCCAGAAGCGCATTTGTGAGGTCAGGCACTGATGTTGGGCGAGAAGGCCTGGCTCACAGTCTCTGCGCTAATTCATCCCAAAGGTGTTCTATTGGGTTGAGGTCAGGACTGTGCAGGCCAGTCAAGTTCCTTCACCCCAAACTCGCTCATCTATATCTTTATGGCCCTTGCTTTGTGCACTGATCCAAATACTTTGGTGGAGGGGGAAATATGGTGTGGGGTTGTTTTTCAGGGGTTGGGCTTGGCCCTTAGTTCCAGTGAAGGGAACTACTAAGGAGTCAGCATACCAAGACATTTTGGACAATTTCATGCTCCCAACTTTGTGGGAATAGTTTGGGGGTGGCCTCTTCCTGTTCCAACATGACTGCACACCGGTGCACAAAGCAAGGTCAATAAATACATGGATGAGCGAGTTTGGGGTGGAAGAACTTGACTGGCCTGCAGAGTCCTAACCTCAAAATGATAGAACACCTTTGAAATGTATTAGAGCAGAGACTGCGAGCCAGGCCTTCTCGTCCAACATCAGTGCTTGACCTCACAAATGCGATTCTGGAACGCCAACTCAATATTGAACCCTACGGACTAAGATGGGATGCCATTGAAGGTCATGTGCTTGTAAAGGCAGGTGTCCCAATATTTTTGACAATATGGTGTAAATGTGTGTATATATATATATATATATATATATATATATATATATATAAATATACACACACATACAGTATATATATTGTGACAGGAAGCCAGGAAAATCTTTGGGTTGTGTCCTGGATGGAGGTATATTTGTCCCAGGTTTATGCTGTACACTGATTACTTTTGTGTTTGTGTTGTGTAGTGAGCCGGTTTGGGCTCAATGAGGGTTAACGAGCTCAGGTGTAACAGATAAAGCACTCAGGGATCTATAAAACTCCCAGGTTGCTTCAACAAGGGGCTCCACCTTGGAACAAGATGTGCAGAGCAGACTGGGAAGCAGCACTACCTCTGAATGGTGAGATTAAGTCTGTGTGACTAAAAGCCTCATGGTGAGATTAAGTCTGTGTGACTAAAAGCCTCTGTTTATTTCTCTGTGACCACCAAGTGTCAGGGCAGCGGTAGGCTGTGGCAGAACAAGGTTCCTGTGTCTATGTAGTTAGACGCCTAATGTGGCAAGGGTTTATTTTCTGTTTTGTTTTATTTTGCCTGTTTTGAAGCCTGCACTTTGTAACCACAGACATGTAAATAAACCACAGTTTTTGCTTTCACAAAGATTCTGCTGTCCGTGCCTACTTCACTGTGCTGTGACTCATCCAGGGGGTCCTGCACACCTGATCTAATCCCTTACACATAGTGGAGGTTTGTGGGGCAGGTGAAGAGGTGGAGGAGCTACTGAGACAGCTTGCTCTGGCAAACGCAAACCAACAGCAGACAAATGCAGCTTTACAACAGAGCCTTGCAGATCAGCAGAAAGCTCTGGAACAGCAGGACCAGTAACACCAACAATAAATAGAGGCCATCATAAAACAGTTTCAGCAAAGGCAGCAGACCGAGGCTGGGAGTGATTTCGGTAACATACCGTCTTTTCGGGTAAGCCACCTGTTGTCAAAGATGACTGCAGATGATAACCCTGAGATGTTTCTGACCACCTTTGAAAGAACATTGAAAAAAAAAATTGGCCTAAAGGAAAATGGTCTGGACTGGTGCCCCCCCCCCCCTACTATCTGGAGAATCCCAAAAGGTTTATTTTGACTTGGAGCCTGCGGATGCAATAAACTGTGATCGTTTGAAAATGGAAATATTGGCACCACTGGGTGTAACCCTGGCTGTCAGTGCTCAGCGTGTCCACAATTGGAATTATCGCCTGAGAAAGCCACCCATGTATGACCTTATCCACTTGACCAGGAAATGGCTGCTGCCAGAAACTCTGTCTGGTCCAAAAATTGTGAAGGTCATGGACAAATTTCGGAGGTCCCTCCCCACCACCTTGCAGAAATGGGTGAGCCATGGAGATCCAGAAACAGCAGACAAACTTATACACCTTGTGGAAAGGTACCTAATGACTGAGAATGTGACGTCTTCCCTCAGAGACTCACAGACTTTCCACCCCAAGACCAGACCATCCCCAGCTACGGGTAAGACTGTACTAAGGCATGGGGGTGTAGAGAGTGAAAAAGGGGGAACTAAAGGTATTTTGGGACTGCTTCTAATGTCTGGCGAGAGTGGCCTGGAAGACCAATACCACACGAGGTGACTAGAAAGTTAATTTGTTACCGTTGCCGGGAAGAGGGACATGTAGCGGCAGTTTGTCCAGCTATTGATGAACCAATGCATCGTGACTTTCTTACAAAGAGACGGCTGTCCCTATTTGAAACTGCATGCACTGCAGTAAAGGGAAATGAGAAACCTTTATGCAAAATGTGTTTAGATGGTAAAAATGTTGTTGTATTCTTGGATTTAGGTAGCCTGGGTTACCTTGGCAAAAACTGATCTGGTGGTGGGAAAAACCTTGCACCCTGGGAAAATGGCGGTCATTTGTGTACATGGGGACACTCAAGAGTATTCAGTGACTACGGTATCCTTTGAAAACTCCCTCGGTAACCTGTGTCACCAGGTGGGTTTGGTTTCCCAACTACCACATGACGCCATTGTGGGAAGGGATTTCCCAAAATTCTGGGAGCTCTGGGATTGCCCAGATTCACCATTAAGTGGTTCTTCAGAGCCTGAAGGTTCTACTAAGGAATCCTCTAAGTGTGAGGATTCTCCTGAGTTTCCCTTGTAGGGGAAACAACAGGGCCTAGGGAATAGTCTGCAACCCCAGAAGAGGAACAGCGACGTCTAGTGTTTGATGATCTAGAGGTACACAGAGAAAGTTTTGCCACTGAACAATTGAAGGACCCCACATTACTAAGGGCCCAAGAAAATGTAGTGAAAATAGATGAGGAATTAGTTAACCCTGACGAGAGGATTACCCTCCCGTACTTCATCATGGAAAGGGACCTCTTATACCGGGTGTCACAGAGGGTAGAGGAAACCATTGAGTAACTGGTCGTGCCCAAACCTTACCGCAAGTTGATCTTAGAACTGGCCCATGGGCACATTCTTGTGGGACATTTAGGAGCTGAAAAGACCAAGGAAAGAATCACCCAGAGGTTCTATTGACCTGGGATCACTAAGGAAGTGGACTGTTCCTCCTGTCCAGTGTGTCAGATTTCTGCACCCATGCCACATTTCCGCAGTCCTTTGGTACCCCTGCCCATCATTGAGGTCCCTTTTGAGAGGATCGCCATGGATTTGGTTGGCCCCTTGCTGAAGTCTGCTAGAGTGCACCAGCACATCTTGGTGATAATAGACTATGCCACCCGTTACCCAGAAGGGATTCCTCTCCGAAACACCTCTGCCAAAACCATTGCCAAAGGCCTATTTCAGGTTTTTAGCCGTGTGGGCATTCTTAAAGAAGTACTAACTGACCAGGGCACCCAGTTTATGTCTAGAGTAAGCAAAGAGCTTTGCAAACTTCTTAAAGTGACCCAATCATGTACTTCATTGTATCAATCTCAAACAGATGGGCTGGTTGTAAGATTTAACAAAACGTTTAAACAAATGCTGAGGAAGGTGGTTGATAAAGATGGAAATAATTGGTATTGTCTACTCCCTTATTTGATGTTTGCTATCAGAGAGGTTCCCCAATCATCCACAGGGTTCTGTATGGGAGGCACCCACGGGGACTATTGGACATTGCTAGGGAAACATGGGAGAGCGAGAGTTTCCCTCATAGAAGTGTGATTGAACGTGTGGCACAAACGCAATACAGAATTGTGCAAGTGATGCCTATTGTGAAGGAACATTCTTTTGCACCTGGTGATAGGGTGTTGGTCCCCACGGTCTAAAGTAAATTCCTAGCCAAATGGCAGGGTCCCTATAAAGTGTTGGAAAAAATGGGTGATGTGAATTATAAAATTAGCCAACCAGGAAGATTGAGCAGATATATCATAATAATTTGCTAAAACCATGGAAGAATAGGGAATCCTTGGTCACTGAGACCACCCCACATTTTGCTCCTCCTAACCTGGTTATCCCTGAAGTAGGGATAGCCGAGATGTAGGGATGTCCAGAACTCAGCAAAAGGAAGCAAGAGAGTTTGTGCTCCAAAATAAAGAGAAATTTTCAGAATTTCCAGGTTGGGTATCTGGGGTTGAACATGACATTGTCACCACACCAGGGGAAAGGGTTAAGTTGAAACCTTATTGAATTCCTGAAGCCCGACAAGAGGAAATTTGGCAAGAAGTAAAAAATAGGTGTGAGCTGGGGGTTATAGAGGAGTCAAATAGTGATTGATCCAGTCCTATTGTGTTAGTGCCCAAACCAGATGGAAGTTGGTGGTTTTGTAATGACTTTCACCAGTTGAATAAAATCACTAGGTTTGACACCTATCCCATGCCCCGCGTAGACGAACTGATTGATCACCTAGGGACAGCCCGGTATATGACAACGTTAGAACTGACCAAAGGGTGTTGGCAAATTCTTCTCTCGGAATCAGCCAAGGAAAAAATGGCATTTTTAACTCCAGAGGGATCTTTCCAGTATCGGAGGATGCCTTTTGGTTTACAGAATGCTCCAGCCACATTTCAACGGGTAATGGATAAGACCCTTCGGCCTCATCAAGCCCATGCTGCTGCATACCTAGATGATGTGGCCATCCATAGTGAGGATTGGGACTCACACTTTCCAAAGGTTCAGTTTATGCTAGACTTCATCTGGAAAGCCAGGTTTACAGCCAATCCAAAAAAATGTACCATTGGGCTAGAGGAGGCAAAGTCAGGGCCGATCCTGGGCGGGTGCGCGGGGTGCAGTGCACCCAGGCGCCGCAGAGGGGGGGCGCCGAAGTGTGCCTCTCCTTCTGTGTGTCGCATCACATCACAGACTGTGTCTGCTCTCCCGCCCATCGGCGGGCCATGAGAGGGGTTCCTGCAAGATCTGGGATGGCTGTCTCCAGGTACACCAGCTGTGCAAGCTGGGAATCGTACCCGAACTACTCCGGCTTCCCAGAATAGGTAATGGGCAACTTTACACCGACCTCGTAAGACATTTGGTTTTCCGTAGGAGGCTATGACCTTTCTAGGGAGACCTCAATTTTTACGGTAAAAAAGGAACCGACTAAGGCTCTCTTCTTAAACGGTTGTGGGAAACCAGTCAAGATTGCAACAGTATATGG
>BLSH010106108.1:927355-948345 GCA_018402905.1 Glandirana rugosa | reverse complement strand
CTAAGAATATGCATGCATCGTACATACTAGGGGGGGGTACAACTGGGGGAATCCATAGTGGAGAAGGATCTGGGGGTTTTGGTAGATCATAAGCTTAATAATGGCATGCAATGCCAAGCTGCGGTTTCCAAAGCAAGCAAAATCCTTTCTTGTATTAAGAGAGGTATGGACTCCAGAGATAGAGACATTATTTTGCCCCTGTACAAATAATTAGTAAGACCTCATCTGAAATATGCAGTTCAGTTTTGGGCACCAGTTCTCAAAAAGGATATCGGGGAACTGGAGAAAGTACAGAGAAGGGCAACCAAACTAATAAAAGGCATGGAGGAGCTTAGCTATGAGGAAAGACTAGATGAACTGAATTTATTCTCTCTTGAGAAGAGGAGGTTAAGAGGGGATATGATCAAAATGTACAAATATATAAGTGGTCCATATAGTGAACTTGGTTTTGAGTTATTTACTTTAAGGTCATCACAAAGGACAAGGGGGCACTCTTTGCGTCTAGAGGAAAAAAGATTTCATCTACAAATACGGAAAGGCTTCTTCACAGTAAGAGCTGTGAAAATGTGGAATAGACTCCCTCCAGAGGTGGTTTTGCCCAGCACGGTTGATTCCTTTAAAAAAGGCCTGGATTCTTTCCTTAATGTAAATAATATAACTGGGTACTAATCATTTCTAGGTAAAGTTGATCCAGGGTGTATCCGATTGCCTCTCGGGGGATCAGGAAGGAATTTTTTCCCCCATTATAGCAAATTGGTTTATGCTTTGCTGAGGTTTTTTTGCCTTCCTCTGGATCAACTGTGGGTGAAGGATTGTATATGGGATTGTTTGGTTATATATAAATTATTATTATAATTTTTTTTTTTTTTTTGATTAAACTGGATGGACTTGTGTCTTTTTTCAACCTAACTAATTATGTAACTATGTAGTCAGCAGAAGTTTTCCAAACTTTTCCTTAGATTTTTTAGCTCAAAAACTTCACAACTGATGTTCGATTTGTGCCCATTAACTGGACGAAAAATGAACAAGCTGTCCAACTGACAGATTTTTGAATGATTTTTCAGCTAGTGTATGGGCATTATTAGCATAGTGAGTTGATTTCTTCCACCTGTTGCTGGGAGGAGGAAGGCTCTTGTAAGCAGCATGGGAAAGTTAATCTCTGAAGTTATTAATATTTATCTGACCCTGTGAATCCTTGAGGTACACTCAGAGGTGTAGGTGGGTAGATGATAAATGTTTGGGAACACCTTTCCAGATCTCTCTCTCCTCTAGGGCTTATCACTGGGAGGCCTGTGTGAAGAATTGCTGTTTAGGCCTGGCATGCAAAATGCGTTAGGGCCCAAGGAACTAAGCTGAAGCTGAAGTGCATGCCTGGAAGGAACTGGGCTGCAGAGAGAATCTGCTTGCTGAAGAGTGTCACAGAGAAGTTGGGTAGAAGTTGACATTTGGATGTTGTAAGAAGGAGGCTCAGATATTTTGTCTGTTTACAGAGGGACAGAAATTCGATTCAGGAGCAAGGGAGATGGCAGCTTTGCAAGGGTCACAGATTAGTTTGGCTATTCCCTGTACATCAGCATCTAATTTTAAAGGTCACTCTCATATTACCTACTGCTGAATTAGTATGTCTGCCCTCCTATTTTGTGTTTTTTGGGGTATCTTGCACCCCTAAGTCCTCTTACCAGTTTGATTACTGCAATCAGTGATAAAAAAGACTGAAACCTGATTATAGCCATAGGTTTGTTGGTGAGCTGTTGGGTAGGCAAGGGCGTCATTTCGACACATGGGGCATTGTCTGGGATAAGCATAGTTTGCATAGTTTGTGCTGCCCTTGCTAAGAGCAACTGACAAATGATTGTGGATTTCAAGTGTTTCTGTGGACCATTTCTTTTGGAAAACACAAGAAAGAATGTCACAGAGTTGTATTTTCCATGGGGGGACCTGGCCTATTTTGTCAGGAGAGAAAGATTGTCAGCATTTGTCTCTGTGACTGGCAATCCAAGGGTTACATTTTTTTGCAGGAGGAGGATCAAAGACTGTGAACAGGTGTTATTTGCTTTTTAAACGCATGAGCAATCTGCTGGGGAAGACAACCCACACTGAACCAGAGAAAAAGACAAGATGGTGTACTACCATCTCTTTGGGCATACATTGGTGACAGAATCTAGACCCAGCACCTCCAAATCCATTGACCAGTTGGCTGATTTTTGATAGACTTACTATCTATTAACTTCCTAGCCAGTATTTTCAGCATGGACCCACACACCAGGTACTTTGCTGAGGCCTTGGAGTGTACGCAGCTGCTGAGAGACGGGAGGCTTGGGTCATTTCAAGTAGATCTGCTGAGGCTGGCAGCAGAAATAGTTCATTAACCTTTGGTCAGAGCATGGTCAGGTACTACCACAGCCGCAGTAGAGGGACCTTGATCAGAAAGCCAAAAAACACATGGAAATACAGTTAGCTCCATGGGAGATTCAGTTCTACCAGAAAGTAGAACCTCTGGGGTTCTGAGTAGTGTTGGTGGGATGTTACGATTACTCCAGCCCAAGCCAGAGGAAGACAAGCTTGGAAAGACAGCTGGAAAGATGCATTGAGGAGAGGAAGACCTTAGAAATGTCCTGCTCTGTGAGGACATGGCAAATCAAAGACAGGCTGCAGCTGAATGCTGGTAACTGCATATCTGGGCGTTTTTCTATGTACAAGGACAGATGAGTGGCCTCGGATGCACATCTATCCCTGTACCCAATCCACTGTAAATGCTTGGGTTTGTAGTTACCAATGTATAGCTGTAACTTGTCCTTCATTTGAACAGGCAGGTGTATGTAAACATCTGTCACTTCTGGGTGCAGAGGTACATTTGTTTCTTATGGTGTATGGCTCTTTGTGCCTGTATGCACCTGCTTCATTGATTTGCTTCCACCTTGGAGGTGGCCCCAGCAAGCAGTCTGGGAGAGGTAACCCCTGCGGTTATGACATTTTTCTGACCCAGCCAATCCCTGAGGAGCTACACCCAGAGTTATGGCTTGGGGATAAATGTTCATAAATGTTTCAGGGCATCTTTCCTGGACTCTCTCCTCCCTGGGGTTTCTCCCTGGGTGAAGGCCTGAGTAAAAGAATTGCTGTTTGGGTCTGACCTCAGAATGTTCAGCATCTAATTTTAGAGGCCGCTGTCATAGGAACTACTGCTGATCCAGTATATCTGTCCTCCTTTTGGTATCCTGCACCCCCAATCCTCTCTCTAGTTTTAGTACTGCAATAATTAGTAAAATACCAAAGTGACTGCTATCTAATTATTACCTGAGGTTCGTCAGTGGGCTGTTATGTCCAGATATAGGTCAGAAAGCCACAGGAAAGGTAGAACCCAATTATTTTCAGTGGCTCTATAGTGAGTCATCACTAAACATAGCCAAAACTTTTTTTCCTGGATAGAGTAGGGAAAGGTTAAAGCCCATCACTTTATTTTTGCTGTCTGTGTCCTGTTTGGGAGATTTCCTTCACTTTCTGTTTAAAGATGCAACAGTACGTTGGAGGGAATCTCTACAAAGCGAGGGGAATTCCCATATTAAGCCTGGTACACACTAGTAGAGGTTGACCGATATGGGTTTTTCTTTGACTAATGCTGATGCCGATATTTAGAAATCGGGGCGGCCGATATATGATTTTTTTTTGTTCCCTTCATCTCATAAAATCTAACAGTTAAATAATAAGAAGTGATACAGAAAATTGCTTGAATTAAACATTTATTAACCACGTGCCGACCGTCGACCGGCGCCTGACGGCGACAAGTGGCTCGATATCGCAAAGCGCCATCATATGACGGCAGCTGCGATATCCTGCACTGTGAGCACGCACGCACACCGCCGGAGGCACGCTCGCACACTCACTGTGTTCGGGAGGGGGGCCAGGGAGCGGGTAGGGCAGACTCGATCGCTGCCGGCTACCCGCGTTTGCCCCCCCGGCATTGAAAGAACGGAGGTCCGTCTAAGTAAACACAGTTCTCTGTTCTGTTAGAGGGGGAAGGGCTGTGATCACAGGCTTCCCTGTATATGGAAGCCGTGATCACTCCCCTCCCCCTGCCAGCCCAGCCCACAAACAGTTAGAACACGCCCAGGGAACACAGTCAACCCTTAGAGCACCCCCTCCAGGTTAACCCTTTCACTGCCAATGACATTTACACAGTAATCAGTGCATTTTTATAAACTGTCAAAATGGTCCAACATGTCCGCTGCAATATCGCACTACCACTAAAAATTGCAGATCGCTGTCATTACTAGTAAAGAATAAAAAATAAATAAAAACCTCAGAAATTAATTCTCATCATCCGTAAACGTGGCAACTTTTGCGCAAACCAAGCAATAAACGCAGATTGTGATTTTTTTTTTTACCAAAAATATGAGGAAGAATATAAATCGGTGGAAAAAAAATGTTTTTTTATATATTTTTTTTTGGATTTGTATTTTAGCAAAAAGTAAGAAATGTGTTTTTTTTTGCAAAATTGTTGCTCTTCTTTTGTTTATAGCAGTGATCAGAAATGATGCAGAGGTGATCAAATACCACCAAAAGAAAGCTCTATTTGTGGGAAAAAAAGGACGCAAATTTAGTTTGGGTACAATGTCGCACGACCGCGCAATTGTCAGTTAAAGCAACGTAGTCCGGGGCTGAAGTGGTTCAACAACACAACAAGCCTCCAATCAGTGCACTTGTATGTATAATTTAGATTAAAAATAATAAGAAAAAATATGTAACTTAAATATTAAATACACAAATCAGGTAATCAAAACTTTTGGATGAAATAAAAATGGTCTAACTTTACTGTTAAGTTTTTTTTAAAATTTCATTAAAGTGTATTTCTTTCAAAAAAATTGCGTTTGAAAGACCGCTGCGCAAACACTGTGTGACATAAAATATTGCAACAACCGCCATTTTATTCTCTAGGGCAGTGGTACTCAACTCCAGTCCTCAGGACCGACTAACAGGCCAAGTTTGCAAGATAACTGAAATACATCACAGGTGATATCTTTTGCTGCTCACTGATTTCAGTATTCTAGTCTGCATCTCCCCAAAGTAATACTTAAAATCTGGCCTGTTAGTGGGTCTGGAGGACAGGAGTTGAGAACCACTGCTCTAGGGTCTCTGCAAAAAAATATATATATATAATGTTTGGGGGTTCTAAGTAATTTTCTAGCAGAAAATACTGGATTTTTACTTGTAAGCAACATATGTCAGAAAAGATTTGAGTCGCCTCAGGTCGCCCCAGGTCGCTTAACACCAGAAATCCCATTGAAGTGAATGGGAGCCATCTTTATGTACACTACTGAAGTTGCTCCGACTTCAAGGCGACTTCAGAAGAGATTCCTGTACTACTTGGAGGCGACTTCTATCCGACTTGTGCCCATAAAATTCAATGTAAATCGCCTCCAAGTCGGATCCCCCATCTAAAGAGAAGCGACTTCACAGTGAAAAGAATAGAATTTATTTAGGGCAACCCCCTCCCTCCCTTCTCTGATTGACCACAGCAAAGTTGCCTGGCATGAAGTTGTGTTGTAAGAAGCCTCAAGTCGCGCTATGTTATTATTATTATTATACAGGATTTATATAGCGCCGACAGTTTGCGCAGCGCTTTACCATATTAGGGCAGACAGTACAATTACAATACAATTCAATACAGGAGGAATCAGAGGGCCCTGCTCGTTAGAGCTTACAATCTAGGAGGGAGGGTTAAATGATACAAAAGGGCAGTAAACTGCGGGGGATGAGCTGATTGAGAAAATAAGGAGTGTAGTTGTTAGGTGGTGGCAGGATAGGCTTCCCTGAAGAGAAAAGTTTTCAGGGATCGCTGGAAGGTGGATAGATTTGGGGACATTCTGACCGATTGAGGTATGGAGTTCCAGAGGATGGGAGAGGCTCGGGAGAAGTCTTGGAGTGCGCTATAAGTTGCCCAAAGTCGCGCTGAAGTTGCTTTCAAATCGCCTAGCAAAGTCGCCCCGCAAATCGGATCGTCCTTGTGTGAACCGGCCGTAAGTTTTTAAATGGTTAAACTGAGCTCTTCTGCACACCAGAGTTCGTTCCTTTGATAAGTAGAACCATTGTATCTCTTTGGTTCTTGTGTTCTGATGTTCTTAGACATGGCAGGCTGCCTGGATTCTTGGCTTTCTAGTTCTAATAGGAGGACTTAAGTCGGAGTAAGACTTAGAAAAAGGTTCCTGGGCGACTTCAGGTGACTTGCATTGACTTCTATTACAGAAGTCATTTGCAAGTTGTGCTGAAGTCGCGCTGTGCGGAGTCACCCCGCAAGTCGGATCGCCCCTGTGTGAACCGACCTTAGTGCATAAATGAATCGGCGTAATTTGCAGCACAATCGGCCGATGCCGATTAATTAAAAAATGCCAAAAATCGGCCGATATATCGTTCGATCTCTACACACTAGTAGTTTTTTTTTCAGCAGGGCTGAACAAAAAAACTGACAGCTCAGGTCATAGCCACTGTACTAACAATCCAACGTTAGTACAGCTATCTCCCCTGCTGCTCTATTTATTTATTTATTTCAGGTACTTATATAGCGCCGTCAATTTACGCAGTGCTTTACATATACATTGTACATTCACATCAGTCCCTACCCTCAAGGAGCTTACAATCTAAGGTCCCTAACTCACATTTATACATACACATACTAGGGGCAATTTAGACAGGATCCAATTAACCTACCAGCATGTCTTTGGAGTGTGGGAGGAAACCGGAGTACCCGGAGGAAACTCCCCACAGGGAAAACTGTTCTGACAGGGGGACGGCCCCCACCAGAACACTCCGGTCAGTGCTCTCAGCCATTGACTGAGAGTGCTGATCGGGAACCGATCGGCAGACCTTTTTTTGGTCATGCCTCTTCGACAGAGACATGTGCAGTACACATGGGCCAAATGTCGGCCGGTTTCTATTGAACCGGCCGACACCGCCCGACATTTGGCATGTGTGTACAAGGCTTTGTACGAGAACATTGTCCCCATTAGAAGATTTTCCTGCCCATCCTATGAAAACTGCAATTTTTTTAACTACCCATTACTTTCTGTCTGAGTGACAATGGTCACAGGACAAAAAAGGGAGGGTGAATCTACCCAGCAGGCTCTAATTCTTTTTTACCCTATCGAGAACTAAAACCTAATGTTTTGGCTATACACTTGTTTCAGAACATGTTTAGGACCTAATTTTACCTGCCATAAACATACTTGTGCAGTGCACCCCTGGCAGGCAGCATAGCAATACTATTGCTGGTCCTCCCTCCCTCAATCTGAATGCCTCTGCCTCTGTTACTTTATTACACAGGCTAATATTAAGACCAATTCAGGCAGTGGTATTTAAAAATAAATTTCAAATTTTTATGAGTTATTAACTGTGTTAATTGGTCTTTATATTCACCTAGAGTTAAAAGGGAAGTGCGGGGAAAAAACCCACAAACATTCATACTCACATGGATGGCTGCAGCATGATGGATCCCATTCTGCAGCTGCCCCCACCGGCTCTACAATGAGAACTGAGTGATCAAAGATCACTGATCGATCAGTTCTCAGTTACGCTGTGAGCACAGAATGGTGATTGTCATTGCTCTGTCCTTCCAGAGCTCACTGGAGCACCAGGCTGTGGAGAGGGTGGGAGCAGCTGGCTCAGGCTCTTAGTGGCACATTGAGAGGCTGAGCCAGCTGTCAGTTCAGGCTTCTCGGTGGATCCCGACATTATTGTTGGGATCCCTGCAGAGCCTGAACCAACTGAATGATGTCAGCCGACAGGAGACTTTAGCCTGTTGTCGGCTGAATTGGGGTCACAGGAGTGCAGAACTAAATGCACTCCTGTGACCCACAAGAAAAGTATGGCCAAGAAAGCTTTGGCTATACTCCTCCTTTAAGCTTAATATGTGGTTACAAAATCCACCACATGACCCAGGTATTAGTTTGGAAGAGGGTATACAGCTGTGCTCATAAGTTTACATACCCTAGCAGAATTTATGATTTCTTGGCCATATTTCAGAGAATATAAATGAGAAAACAAAAATCATCTCTTTCATTCATGGTTAGTGTTTAGCTGCAGCCATTCATTATCAATCAACCATGTTTACTCTTTAAATCATAATGACAACAGAAACTACCCAAATGACCCTGATGAAAAGTTAACATACCCTGGTGATTTTGGCCTGATAACATGCACACAAGTTGACACAAAGGGGTTTGAATGGCTATTAAAGGTAACCATCCTCACCTGTGATCTGTTTGATTGTAATTAGTGTGTGTGTATAAAAGGTCAATGAGTTTCTGGACTCCTGACAGACCCTTGCATTTTTCATCCAGTGCTGCACTGACATTTTTGGATTGAGTCATGGGGAAAGCAAAATAATTGTCAAAGGATCTGCGGGAAAAGGTAGTTGAACTGTATAAAACAGGAAAGGGATATAAAAAGATATCCAAGGAATTGAAAATGCCAATCAGCAGTGTTCAAACTCTAATCAGGAAGTGGAAAATGAGGGGTTCTGAGGAAACCAAATCACGATCAGGTAGACCAACTAAAATTTCAGCCACAACTGCCAGGAAAATTGTTCGGGATACAAAGAAAAGCCCACAAATAACTTCAGGACTCTCTGAAAATATGTGGTGTGGCTGTTTCAAGTTGCACAATAAGGAGGCACTTGAAGAAAGATGGGCTGCATGGTTGAGTTGCCAGAAGAAAGCCATTTCTACGCAAATGCCACAAAGTATCCCACTTACAATGAGCCAAACAGCACAGAGACAAGCCTCAAACCTTCTGGCACAAAGTCATTTGGAGTGATGAGACCAAAACTGAGCTTTTTGGTCACAACCATAAACTCTACATTTAGAGAGGAGTCAACAAGGCCTGTGAAACACCCAGGTGGATCATTGATGTTTTGGGGATGTGTGAGTTACAAAGGCACAGGAAATTTGGTCAAAATTGGTGGCAAGATGAATGAAGTATTTTATCAAAAAATACTGGAGGAACATTTGCATTATTCAGCCAGGAAGCTGCGCATGGGACGTACTTGGACATTCCAACGTGACAATGGCCAAAAACACACGGCCAAGTCGACCTGTCATTGGCTACAGCAGAATAAAGTTAAGGTTCTGGAGTGGCCATCTCAGTCTCCTGACCTCAGTATCATTGAGTCACTCTGGGGAGATCTCAAACGTGCTGTTCATGCAAGACAGCCCAAGAATTTCCAGGAACTGGAGGCTTTATGCCAGGAAGACTGGGCAGCTTTACCATCTGAGAAGATAAAGAGCCTCATCCACAAATACTACAAAAGACTTAAGCTGTCATTGATGTCAAAGGGGGCAATACACGGTATTAAGAACTGGGGTATGTAAACTTTTGATCAGGGACATTTGGGTTTCTGTTATCATTATGATTTAAAAAGAATAAACACCGTTAATTAATAATAAATGGCTTCAGCCAAACACTAACCGTGAGTGAAAGACATGTTTTTGTGTTCTCATTCATATTCTCTGAAAAATGGCTAAGAAATAATAAATTCTGCCAGGGTATGTAAACTTATGAGCACAACTGTATATTGCTACTAGATGGTGGCAGTTCAGTAGATAGAAGCCCTCTGATGCTGATATTTCACAATGTCTACAGGTATGTTAACCTACAAAATAGTATATGATAATAGTATAAACACAAGAGGCATAATAAACAGGCCGCTGCTTACCAAGAAAATACAAGGCATAAGTCAAAGATTGGATAACATTTAAAGCAGGCCATAACACAGGGTAGGGATTTTAATAGAAACATAATTTGTCCAATTATAAAAGCGGTTTTCCATTTTTTTTTCTGTTAATAAAATCTTCCAGTCACTAAAAAAGTTTCAAACAAAAAAACTCCTTCCTGCGCTCAGAGGGAGGCATCTTCCACCCGGTATTCCGATTCTTATATGTAAGACTTGAGATAATGTGCCGCCTTGCTGCCACTGGTGAACTAGGGGTAGTTCAAATGCACTGTACCAAAGACAAAAAAACAATGGCGCACTGGCCTAGCGCATGATCTTCAGATTAAAACCTTTTATTAAAAAGTTAAAAACATACTCACTAACAAGTTGTGAAATTGAGCTTATCATCACAAACAAGGCTAACGCGTTTCGAGGTTTCCACCTCTTCCTCAGAGCCTCCACCTCTTCCTCAGGCTCTGAGGAAAAGGTGGAGACCTCGAAACACGTTAGCCTTGTTTGTGAGAGTACCAGCTGCACAGCACACGGCCATACATTGGAAGGACTCCACAAATGCTTGATAAGCTCAATTTCACAGCTTGTTTGTGAGTATGTTTTTAACTTTTTAATAAAAGGTTTTTATCTGAAGACAATGCGCTAGGCCAGTGCGCCATTGTTTTTTTTGTCTTTGGTACACTAAAAAAGTTTAACTATATTGAATGAGTCTTCAGGGACAAAGGTTACCCAAAACAAAGCCCTGTAATTTAGGACAAAAAAAAACCTTTTGCTAATATTTCAGTAAAACCAGAGGTCCCCTTTAGCATAGATTTGAAAATACATAGAAAAAAACAGTAAACAGCATGAAGGTACCGGTAATCTGCACAGTTTGGTTCCCTTGTCTACAGAAGCACTAACTTTGGGGACGAATATAGAAATATTAAATTGAGAACCAATGTACCTGGAGGTCAGTGCCTTTCTTTCATAAAGGTGCAGCACCATGCAAGGGTCATATTCACTCAAGCAACCAATACATCAAACAGATGTAAGAGCGTTAGCACTTCAGTGTTGGCAAGTTAGAAACACAATGGGAAGGGCCATTAACTTTACAAAAAAAATCCCTTGGCTCTCAGCCTTGATAACCAACAAAAGAATCCCAATTAAAACCTGTTTCTAATATTTATAATCTATGTTATTCTTTCTCGTGCATAAAAATAGGGTGTATCCATTTGGTGGTTACATGTGCAGGTATAATTTGACCACCAAAGGAATTTTCTTACAAAATACCATCCTATAAATTAAGGTTTACTAAGAGCGCATATTTATTTCCATGGAGGGGGAAGTTAAAACACTGCCAAACACAAGGGAGAGTCTGATGAAGCTGCAGAGCACCAACAGATGATATGATTGCTTCCCAGTCCAGCCATAACTGCTTTCACCGGGAAGCAATCATCACTTTTATCTATGGGCATCTTTACATTGAAGAACCCTTCACAAACTAATGCTTCTTATTGAGGGTGTACACAAATTGCTTTCCGATTGTCAAAGACCCTTTCATAATAGTATTGTGGAAGTTTGAATTTAGGGTGATATCACTTATTGGAAAACTAAATCGATTGTAGTGCACGCTTTCGAACCACGCTGGTCTTTTCTTCAGGCAATAAGTCTAATATTGCCTGGAGAAGAGGACAATCTGCTTTTTAAGCTTGCACTACAATCAATTTAGTTAGCCAATAAATGGTATCACCCTAAATCCAAACTTCCACTTATGCCAATGGCTAATGCAGTACAACACTCTCCTGCTGGTATAATATTATTAAGCAATGCTGTCTCTGTCAGGGAAATCCTGTAAAATAACAGCTTGTCCTATGGCCCATATTCCAAAAAAGTAGTTGTATAACAGAACTCCTGGTGATGACCCTATTCAACTCCTGGGGCTGGTCAAATAGCAGGCCCTCATGCCGGTCTCTAGCTACTGCAGTCCCAGTGTATTGTATAAGTCCTTAGAGCCAGATGAAGTGACCACTCACCAGACGTCAATGCTGCCTCAATTAAGAGGACAGCCTGTGCGTTTAAGTGTCCACATAATACAAAGAACATTCCAAACTATCGCGTCCTCATCACATCCACCGGTTTTACCAACAGGGGAAAAAGGAACATAACATAGTGCAGTATGCTAATACTTGTGTACAAAACACACAGGACAGTGTGAGGGGAAAGGGGGAGTGTTCATTCGAGTCTGATAGACAAATATGGTCACATATCACCATCAGCAGGTAGAGTGCTAACTCACCAGATGGTGTATATGATATACACCCAATACTCCAAACAATCTGTGTCCAGGGGAGGGCTGGCAGCCTTAGGCCTGGGGGGCAAGTCCAGTCAAGTGGCCCATTGAACCACCGAATCAGCTCACCATCCATGCCTACCTGGTTTTAGAATGGATATTAATGTTATGAAGCAAGACAAATATGATACAATGTGGTAACATAATTTAATGTTAATAGCAACAAAGGGGGTTTAACAAAACGAATGCATCAATGCAGCTCATCAGTGCCCTCCAATGCAGCCTCATCAGTGCCTATCAGTTTAGCCTCATCAGTGCCCATCAATGCAGCCTCACCAGTGCCCATCAATTCAGCCTCACCAGTGCCTATCAAATGCAACCTGATCAGTGCTCATCAATGCAGGCTCACCTGTGCCCATCAGCACAGCCTGATCAGTGCCCATCAATGCAGCCTCACCAGTGCCCATCAGCACAGCCTGATCAGTGCCCATCAAGGCAGCCTGACCAGTGCCCATCCAATGCAGCCTACAATGCAAAAAGAGGAGAGCCGCCGGAGATCCCCGCTTACCTGGCCCCTGCTTCCTTCCTCCACAAGAAGAAAAAAGTGTGAGTGGGCATTGGCCATTTTGAATGTAAGTTAGTGTTGCCTGGGGGGCAATTGCCACCCTGCCCCCTGGCCCAGCCCTCCCCTGTCTGTGTCCTCCTTACGACTCCTTAGTTCCAAATAGTCCAACAATGTGAAGAATATTCCAGATTATGACATCCTTATCTCATCCACCGATGATACCAAGGGAGGAAAAAGGAACACAACACAGTGCAGTATGCCAATGCTAATGTGAAAAACAAACAAGACAGTGCAAAGGGGAAGGGAGCATGTGGTGTATATCATATACACCATCTGGTGAGTTAGCACTCTACCTGGTGATGGTGATATGTGACACGGTGTGACCATCAGACACCAATGAACACTCCCCCTTCCCCCTTACACTGTCCTGTGTGTTTTGTACACAAGTATTGGCATACTGCACTATGTTATGTTCCTTTTTCCTCCATTGGTAAAACCGGTGTATGTGAGGACGCGATCATTTGGAATATTCTTCGTATTGTGTGGACACTTAAACGCATAGGCTGTCCTCTGGCTGCTTTTTTGACGTTACACTGTTTCACTTATTCAGAGCTGACCTTTCACTTATTTTATCTAGCTACTACAGAAATGACATAGAAGTCATCAATGGGAACCAAATCAGCCAACCAGAGACACTTCTTTCACACACCCAGAGGTATGGGATATTATTGACACATGAGCTCTACTACAGAGCAAAGTGTCGGCAAACCATCTATAGGACAGGTAATTATAAAGTTGCTTTCATTACAGCGTTCTGTAATTGTAATCTTTTAACCCCCTAGTTTTCAAATATGACTATTAAAGTGAAACTAAACTGATCGATTTAACGGTTTCAAAAAATAATTACATTCCTGGCATGCCGTGAATGCCAACTGGCACATTTGCTTGTGCTCTCAACCAAACTGTCAAACAATCAAATGGCTGGTGTCATAACTGATTGCATGTGCAGCATCATAGCATCAAACAGAGGCTACAATGGCAGCTTCCTTGGCTTGAAAAGGATAGGAGGGTTTAGTTCTGCTTTAGGGGAAGGCGTGTGAGTTATTCAGTGTGAGCAAGAACAACAGAACAAGGAAAGCCCCCTTAACACATGACAAGGATGAGCAATATACCACACAGCTAAATCAGGGGTGCCCACCCTCTGATGTGGCACGCCACCTCCTGCTCTGGGATGCGGGTTGGCAAGCCCAGATCGCAGGTTCCTGACCCACCATCCCCGAGCATCAGTGTAAAGAACAGAGTTGGTGGTGGAGGAGGCCTGAGGCTGCAATAGAGAGCAGAGCTGATGCTTTCGGTATAGCACCGGCTCCTGTCACAGGCGGAGTGATACCACATGCACTCCACCTGGGACAGCAGCTGCCAGCATTACATGCCAGCAATACCCACTAGCAGTACCCGCTTGCAGTGCCTGCCAGCAGTACCCACCAGCCATACCCACCCTGGGGGACAGCTAGTAGCAGCTGCCAGCCACACCTGCCCTGGGGGACAGCCACTAGCAGCCGCCAGCAATACCTGCCCTGGGGGACAGCCAGTAGCAGCTGCCAGCCATATCCGCCCAGGGGGACAGCCAGTAGCAGCTGCCAGCCATACCCACCCTGGGGGAAAGCCAGTAGCAGCTACCAGCCATACCTGCCTGGGGGACAGCAGCAGCCACCAGCCATACCTGCCCTGGAAGACAGCAGAAGCCACCAGCCATACCCATCTGGGGGACAGCAGCAACCGCCAGTCATACCCACCTGGGGGACAGCAGCAGCCACCAGCCATACCAACCTGGGGGACAGCAGCAACCGCCAGTCATACCCACCTGGGGTACAGCAGCAGCCAGCGATACCTGCAGGAATCCTGAGGAAGAAGTGAAGATTGAGGTCAGTTTTTAATTAAAATCAAATAGCAATAGGCGTATCTGTTCTCTACACTGGTACACTAGGTACACTGAGCTGCTTTCAAACTGATCTGCGGGTTACCTGCACTGCGTCATAGACTCCTGTTATTACCTGCGGCTTTGGTGCACTTTCAGAAAGCACACCACACCTGCAAGATGTAGTAGAATTCTATGGCAAAGTGCAGCTAACCCACAGGAAAGCCACAGGTGCACTGCGGGTAAACAGCAGCACATCAGTTTTAAAGCAGCCTTAGGACCCTTTCACGCAATCAGTCCATTTGGGTCCGCCTTTCTGTTTTTCAGTCGGACCCATCTATGGAGCAGCAGATGTAAATGGATTTGTGTCTGTTTGCACCCGCCTACCTCCAATCCGATCCGCTAAAATAAATTAGAAGGGGATATGTCCCTTTCTGTCTGGGCGGATCGGATTGGAGGGTCCATAGAGGAGAGCAGGCTGTGTCCGTGTCTGCTCTGCATATGCGTAGTGGACACGGACCTGTCATCTGCCAGCTCCGCTCATTGTGGCAAGCAACTGGTTACCAAGTCTCTTAAGTGGCCCTCGCTCTTCAAAAGGTTGGGCACCCCTGCTCTAAGTTAAACTCTTGGTGTTGATTATAATTCTTCTGTAAAAGTGAAAGTGTATCTAAACACCATAATAACACAAATGTAATATTATGTAGCTTACCAGTTATTAAATGTAATGTTTGCTTTCGAATTCAAGGGTAAGTGCGTGAACTACAAAACTCTTGCCCTCATGCTTTAGAGATGGAGATGTTTGTTGTTTAAACCAGGAAAGCAGCTTGTGACCACACTACTCCTCCATGTATACAATAGAACAATTTAGTGTTGTTACCATAGGACAATTGTGTTACTGACAGGATCACCAACTGAAAATGCCTGAAGAAATAAAACTGCTGCAGCCACCACACCTAGGGACTGATAAGCTGCAATATATTATATATATTGTGTTCTTGGGTTTAGATTCACATAATGTTTGAAGCAGAAATAAATAATAAAAACTAAAAAATGCCAGCAAGTAGTTTATAAAATGTAACCTTTTTAATTAGCACAATAACTGTGGTGCATGCTAAGTATAGTGTACATTCCTGACATTTGTAAGAATGGTGCCAAGTTAATGGAACTCTAGTGCGCATCCTTGGAAGTAACACCATCAGTCCCAGCCCAGTAGGCGAAGCATGAAGCCAGTGGACCCAGAAGACGAGAAGAATAATGTGGCACTGGTGGGAGCTTGGATCTCATGTCACTGGAGGAGACTGGGTCTGCTATAAAAGTTCAATTGAGAACTGAAATAAGCACACTTTCAACTTGGACAGTTATTATCAATCTTGAATGTAACCTTTCTGGGAAGCCATTGAACTAGTTCCACTCAGCTTTGGAGAGCCAATAGGGAGTGTCCAAATCATGCAGGCAGTGATGTGGACACCTGAAGACAGCCTCCTTTACATAGAAACAGAGAGAAGATTCAAGACTGGGGCATCATATGACAAGAGATTTATATCAGAAAAGATGGCATTTAGGTACATTTTTTAACGTTTAATAGCGGTGATTAGATGGGAAAGGGGGGTGGGGGTAATTTTTGTGCGGTGTAGCAGGCTGGAAGAGGGCTTTAATGTGATCCTGCTGTGTTACTCCAAATGGGCATGTTCCCTTTAGGGACTTCACCTGCCCATATGTTTTAAGGAAAACATTTAACAATAACCACTTGATACAGAAAAGGAGAATGGAAATGAGCATCCCACTAGTATATATTTTTGACATTAAAGTATTACTAAACCCAGGAGCCTGCATTCACTATATCTGGTCTCCCACAGTACACAGAACATGGAAATGCAATTATTTTAGTAAATATAAACTGCTAAATACCTCTTTTCATCAGCAGTATATAGGAGTATTGCGACTTCTATCAGTGTCTGGTTAAAGCTTATAGGAGGAGTTTTCATTCACCTCTGACTGTCCTATGAGGCTGCAGGACTCCGGACCCTCTGTCTGGACAGTGTTGATTGGCCCTGTGCTGACCACATGCACTTTCCCAAGACAAATTAAATCTCTAACAATACACACCAAACTGAGCATGTGCAGAGTGCCCCCAAGGCTCTGTACTATCAGGAGATGGATTGTGGAAGAAAGGGAAGATAAGAGAAGACAGGGTCAAACTGCCTTTTTACATAATGCGAAGGAACCCCTTAGGTTTCACAGTGAGTATAACAAGTGTAATTTACTGCATATACAGACTAATTTTACTGTTGTGGGTTTAGTAGCACTAATGAACAAGATTGGAATTTTATCAATAGTCAGACTGAAACATCACAAAACGTTTAATAGAATTTTTTTACTGACTTTACTTTGCCTTAAGAAGTTATGATTAAGGCAACTTCATCACATGCAGATATTATGAGGGAAATGATTTGGAGGTATAGGATTTCATACTCAAATGCAGACATTCAATTTTACTAGAACAGCAACCCCCCATCCCCACTTCTCAAGAGCATCGTTTTGTTTAACCCACAGAACCATCTAAGGCCACAGTTGGTGGCCAGGGACCATATTCAGAGACATAATTACTTTACATCAATATCTCGGCAGAATAAAAAAGCCAGAAGGAACTCAACAGCCCATCAGAGATTATAGCACAAGTACACATGAGACTTTAATCTCTTGTGGTCATGATATTTAACTCTTTGTTTGCAATTGCCTTAGTCAAGTTAATGCAAGTAACAAAGGCTAAATTCCACACTCACTAATATATAGCTTAGTCATATTTGTCTTGTATGCCTATCAGTAGTCATTGGGTAGTCATTTGGTCAGTGTTCTCACAATTACACTTGTTAAAATTGTCTCATCTAGCAGACAATAGTCATTTTTTGTGCTCTTCGGTTCTTGCTGAGCATGTACATTAGAGGGAGAGAAAATGATCATTTTACTGTGCTTATTGTAACCTATAAATACGCACAGTGCAAATGATAACAGAAATCCTGCCCTTGCAGCAGAAGTTCACCCAGCTTTGTCATTTTATAGTCTCGGCTACTTTATAATTGCAAAGAGCACCAAAAAATAAAAGAAAAGGTTAGATTTTTTTTCTTGAACTGAAGTGAGTCTTCTAACATTTGCCCATACCCCTTCACCCCTACCCCAAGTTTCTTTGCTTGATTCAGCTGAAATTGTCCAGGGGCTTTCAAAAAATTAAACCAATTTTCACATTTTAGCAAATGAACCCTTGTATCCCTGGTGCCCTAGGCACTTTCCTGCTAGAGCCAATCGGGTATATAAAAATCACAGGCTATTGGGCAGAAGTCAAAATAATGTACAATATAGGGACCAGAACACAAGATATCTCCTATTATATACCACATTAAATTTCCCTGTAGGTTTGAGGTTGTTTATTATTTATTTATTTCAGGGACTTATATTCACATGAACGTGGAAGATGTAAGGTGACGAGCTCAAATCACTAATAACAAGGCCACAGTACAATACAGGTTTGAAATACATCAGCAAATATTGGAAATTGATATCCACCCATCCATCTTTCACAGTCGTGTGACATAACCATTTTCATGTGACTGTCTTTCACACAAGGGCATTACTGGAGTCCCATCAAGTCAGTCACTGCCAGGAGGCATGGTAACTGTTATCATGGCCAAAGGTCTACTAATGCTCCACTGTATATGTAATATACTACATTGTTTTAGAATAAAAATTGTGATTAGGATTGAAACCATGCCTCAAGAAGAAAACTGAATATTTTTGGAAATATACACACCCAAATATATTTTGTTTGAAAGGGAAATGTATCAACTACAACGACCAGCAAGATTCCACACTAACGATCGATCTGGAAAGGAGTCGATCGTTAGTGTGGAATCTTGCTGGTTGTTTTATATCCCATGGTGGGGATGAATGTTGTTTATTATCTGGGATAAGAAATAAACGGGGACCAAGGAACGATCCAGCTTAGGAACCAGGATATCTGGAAAGTTGTATACATGCGGTTTTCCCCTGCAGGGGTACCGCTCTCTGATGAGTGAGGACACATTGGGGGAGCATGTGTGGACCCACAGTTTTCTACACAAAATCAAATGTGAACACTGCACAAAGTCACTTTGGAAAACTGAACTTTGGACTTGTTTTTGCACAATATTGACACTTTCTCATAGAAATTATTCATATGAACGTTATTAATATGCGCATGATTATCGAAAGTTTTTATAATTGTTATTTATTGGTTATAAATAGCACAGATGGCACTCAGCACTGTATATGAAATCATTTTTTAATCAATTAGATCACGTTTTTTAGTATTTAAAGACAGCGCCATTTATCCCTATATTCCTAATACACTAACCTTTACTCCACCTAGTGGAGGTTTTAGGGAAGTCAGCAGTCTTTACATCATACACATATTTATCTTGAAAACTTTTCAATCCTAAGCGCGGAAATAAGTAATTTCTACTTTCTTTTCATTCAGCCTGCTGGGTTGAAGGAATAAACATCCCATGTGTACCCAGCATTAGGTCATATTTTAGAGCAGTAAAAACAGTGTATTCATTTTAAATAAAGTGACCCTGATTCACCTTTCAAAGAGAGATTACTTACTCAGTATAGTGAATGATCTGACTTCAAAAACCCTGTTTTTTTTTTTCTTGCACAATTGGGAACTTTTTGCAAAATGAATTTTAAATTCGTTATGATTCACTCACTAAGATAAGTAAAAATTCACTTTTTAAGTGAACACGCTCTATTTCTTAAGTAAATTAGCTCCACTGTCTCAAAATGAAATGCAGTGCATACCTGCAAATAGGAATGGGCCGAACACCCTGGTTTGGTTCGCACCAAAACACCGCAAACAAGCAAAAAGTTCTGGCGGACATGCAAACCCCAATAACGTCTATGGGACACGAACATGAAAAATCAAAAGTGCTCATTTTAAAGGCTTATATGCTAGTTATTGCCATAAAAATGGACCTGGGTACTGCCCTAGGGGACACGTATCAATGCAAAAAAAAGTTTTTTAAAATGATAGTTTTTTTCAGGAGCCGTGATTTTAATACTGAAAGTGAATAAACAATAACAATAAAAATGAAATATTCCTTTAAATATCGTGCCTGGGGGGTCCCCTTAGTTTGCCTGTAAAGTGGCGCATCTGTGTGATGTGTAGAACAGTGCCACAGCAAAATGACATTTCTAAAGGAAAAATGTAATTTAAACTTGCTCGCGGCTGTAAAGTATTGCCAGCTCCCGCCAATATACAGTTTCTTATGAAAGTGAGTACACCCATCATATTTTTGTAAATATTTTATTATATCTTTTCAAGTGACAACACTGACGAAATGACACTTTGCTACAGTGTAAAGTAGTGAGTGTACAGTTTGTATAACAGTGTAAATTTTTTGTCCCCTCAAAATAACTCAACACGCAGCCTTTAATGTCTAAACTGCTGGCAACAAAAGTGAGTACACCCCTCAGTGAAAATGTCCAAATTGGGCCCAAGGTGTATTTTTGTGTGGGCACAATTATTTTCCAGCACTGCCTTAACCCTCTTGGGCATAGAGTTCACCAGAGCTTCACAGGTTGCTTCACAGGTTGCCACTGGAGTCCTCTTCCACTCCTCCATGAGAACATCACGGAGCTGGTGGATGTTAGAGACCTTCGCTCCTCCACCTTCCATTTGAGGTTGCCCCACAGATGCTCAATAGGATTTAGGTCTGGAGACATGCTTGGTCAATCCATCACCTTTACCCTCAGCTTCTTTAGCAAGGCAGTGGTCTTCTTGGAGGTGTGTTTGGGGTCATTATCATGTTGGAATACTGCCCCGTGGCCCAGTCTCCAAAGGGATGCTCTGCTTCAGTATGTCACAATACACATTGACATTCATGGTTTCCTCAATGAACTGTAGCTCCCCAGTGCCGACAGCACTCATGCAGCCCCAGACCATGACACTCCCACCGCCATTCTTGGCTGTAGGCAAGATAAACTTGTCTTTGCACTCCTCACCTGGTTGCCGCCACACACGCTTGACACCATCTGAACCAAATACGTTTAGCTTGGTCTCAGCAGACCACAGGACGTGGTTCCAGTAATCCATGTCCTTAGTCTGCTTGTCTTCAGCAAACTGTTTGCAGGCTTTCTTGTGCATCATCTTTAGAAAAGGCTTCCTTCTGGGGTGACTGCCATGCAGACCAATTTGATGCAGTATGAGGCGTATTGTCTGAGCACTGACAGGACTTCCCCACCCCCCCAGTCGGACAGTCACGAGTCTGTTATGCGGAGTATGACGTAGTTTAACCAGACGTACCGTCAGTGGGGTCTTCCTTCGGAAAAGATTTCTACTACGTGTTCTTTCGGACGTTTGTCAAACGACTTCTGTTCGTCTGATTCCTGTACCTAATGACCTTGGTGCAGGACACCAGACGACTCTGGTTCGATTTGCATAAACCAAGTCTACCACAGTTCGCACACACCGCCGTTGGTCCACTCCTCACGT
>BLSH010106108.1:908690-920793 GCA_018402905.1 Glandirana rugosa | reverse complement strand
ATGTCAAATAACTGGTGAAGCAGAGTTTACCATTGTTTCCACATCTCTAATAAGAAGCCTAGGTTCTTTTGGCTAGTTTGTTATGGTTACATGCGCTCACCTTTGATATATACAGATGAGACTTGGTTAATTTTCTACAGTGTTATTTTCGTCTCATTCATATAAGATCTAATAAAATAAAAACTTTTAAACAGTAAAAAAAATGATGACATTCATGGGCTCTCATTTTAAACCACAGATCCATTGAATTAGATTTTGACAAGGGTTAGCTGTTAATAAATGTACAGCTGAAGCTGTCCCTGATTGATTTAATCCTGACCCAGAAATGCATGTGATTCCAGGCTATTATTCGAGCTCTGCATTCCTGTAGGCCAAGGTCAATGTTATCCTATATACCTCAGTCATGTACTTATCCCACATGTCCCAATACATATGGGCTTTATTTCCAATGCATGCTGCTAAAGGTACCAAACCATGCTTAAATCATAGGTTAAACTTTTAATAAAGTCAAGCTTAGGTGGGGGTAAATTGCATATGAATGAGAAAAATGTACTTACAGTTTTTACAAAACCAGATATGAGATTTGGAACTTTAGATCCAGTGCAATGTCTCTGTTCTTGATCCAACGTACACCTTCATCCAAGGAGATAATATGTGATGCAGTACCAGAAATATGCAGTATAATGAATGAAATGCCGGTCACCTTAAACTCATCGCTCCTCTTCTCAGCAGGATGATATATTTCTGAGAAATCCAGCAATAGTGATAATAATTAATTCATACCATGAAACGCGGCAGCTCATGTATGGAGATCATTAGTTATGGGTCTGTTAGTGCTGTTACAGCTCAGCCCATCCTGCAGCTAAGAGACAGACTGCAATCTCATCCTTTACACGCTGCTACAGCTGTGGAACTGCAGAGGCCTGATGTTTAGAGCATCTGCAGGCTAAGTGCTCAAAGGAGGTTAAATACATCTAATCACCACTTCCCACAGCTCATCCACAAAGATGAAAAGCCACATGGCATTGATAGATTAATATAAGGGTGAAATGTGTGCCATTTGAATGGTTATCATGTTAAAGGGAAAGTGTAATGAAATCTACAAGACATTAATACGTTGAATTAAACTATTTCAGTTTCAAAATGTTTTACTCTTAGAAAAAATATGTAGCAATAAATATAGTTATTTATGGATAGATTTGTGGTTAATAATGACTTAGCCTGAACATCCACCCTGTGGACCACATGACCATTGTCTCTTTATAACGTGTATAGGCTTTTGCTTCTAATTTTTGCTCAACATACCCTAAGAATTCCCATGACTGGTTTTTAATGAATCATGTGCTTACCTGCATGCATTGCAGGACGGGGACGGGGGGAGGGGGTTTTAAATAAATATATATTTTTTTTCTTATTTATTTTACTTTTTACACTGTTCTTTTAAATAAAATGTGGTCACTTTTATTCCTATTACAACTTAAATGCAATAAAACCTTTGATATCGCTTCCGCCCTTCAATACTTTGGAGCCGAGTGGCCAGCATCTTCCGCTCACTTGGCATCCAGGCTCA
Organism: Glandirana rugosa; assembly: GCA_018402905.1. NCBI lineage: Eukaryota > Metazoa > Chordata > Amphibia > Anura > Ranidae > Glandirana > Glandirana rugosa. The sequence goes on along the minus strand of BLSH010106108.1, from coordinate 919,223 downwards.
GAGGAGAACGGACCCGATCGTCTCCGCTGCTACCGGCGGGTCCAGTAAGTGGCGGAGACAATGGGAAAGTGGCGGGAGGGGGGTGGGCACCACTCCCGCCCCCCGATAAAAGTGATCTCGTGGCGAATCCACCGCAGAGACCACTTTTATCTGAAAGCAGGCCGCCCACTGTTTAAAAAAATACCAGGGTTATTGTAGCTATCTGCTACCATAGCAACGGTATTCAAAGCAAAGTACCGCCATATAATGATGGTGGGCGGTCCGGAAGTGGTTAACAGTGTATTGCTCATAGGAATATCACTTTAGTCTCCAGGGGAATTGCACTACAGGACAGGGTAGTGCCTAGTGCAGAACTTTAGACACACTAGGGCACACTAGATTAATTCCCCCAGTTTTCCCAATTGTTCAAGTGCCCAAAAATATGTAATGCTGTAAGCAAGTGATCTGATGTCAGTGGGTATCTTAGGCATCTCAAGCTAATGCTACTCTTTGGATATAATGACCTGACAGGTTGGAAGACCTAGTTCGGTTGTTGCTGCTTAGCCCCAAGATGCTGCAGGTATTTGAATGTACCTTTCTTACTCTTCTCATGGAAGCTTAACTTCCTGGTATACTGTAGGCCCCACTCCACTGTATCACTGAGGAGTGACAGCCAACTTACAGCAGAACGAAGCTTAGTAAAAAAAAAATTTATAAAAATCAGAGTCAAACAGGCAGATGGTTAGGGTTGCCAACAGATCAGAAAACATGCTAATGGTCAGTTCAAAGTCCAAATACAGTCCAAGTTGTTACTAGAAAGCAATACCAAAAACATTTAAAACAAACATTCCTTGCACTATGAGGTTATGTGAAAAAACATAAAAAGATATAAAACTGATTATGTGAATAAGTATGTGTATATACTGTAGATATATACACAAAAAGTGAATCAATAACCTATCACTACTGCCACCTTAAATAAATGCATTAAACAATCCAAGTGTAAATATTAATCAATTTACAGTAGCGCTGTGATAAAAGAAAAGCAAATAAAACAGTCTGTTATTTTTTGTGTCAAAGTCCACCAAAAAAGTGCAAAGAGCAGTGCTTCAAATTCTTCCCAAAAAGAAAACTTCTCTTGATCCAAACAAAAACACCATCTGTGCTCAAATGGCCCCTCTCCTTCAAAGAAAGTCACTCACCAGAGCGCCATGCCTTCCACTCTCATGGTTGGCATGAATCGCTTTTGTATTTAAATAATCGCTGTCAGAATCCTTTATGCTTCACAGTATTTCTCCATTTCTCTCCAGAGGAAGTGGATCCTGCCCGGTCTGGGTGGTTCTTCTCCAGAGAGGCGCTGAAGTCCGGCTCCACACACCAGCTCCTGTACAGAACACCCTGGGAGGCTGGTTTGTTTGCATCACAGCGCTACTGTAAATTGATTAATATTTACACTTGGAGTGTTTAATACCAAAAACAGGTTAACCAGACAGGTCATAAGGTAACAAAATCTTTGATTAGATGCAGGCTGAATGTTCTGAAGTTCATTTATGCATTCCTGAAGAGAGCTATGGGTCTATGCGGGTTCAATTCACAATGTCCAAACTTAAGACCCGTACACACAGTCCGATTATCTGTCAACAACGGTCGTCCAAAAGCCTGTTGACCGAAAATCCGATAGTGTGTTCGTACGGTTCTACAGCCGATTTCCAATCGCCATCCAACAGAAGTTAGACGATGAGACTAGAAAACTTGTTTGGCCAACAAGGAGTTGACCGATTGTTGGCTCATGTGTACAGAAGTTGACCAGCATTTTGTTGGATTTGCAAACACGCATGTTCGGAAGCCAGGAACGAGCCGGAAGTTCCCATTCGTGTAAACCTACTTTCCTTATTGACAATTTACATTTGTGAAGCGGCAATTGAATTGAAAATCGCGAATCAGCGCTCACCAAACTTCTATTAACACAAAATTAGCAGAAGGGGCCCAAAGGGTGGCACACGCAAGCTGCAGTTTTTCTTTATACGCTCGTAGCACCTCACAACGTTCGGCTTGGTCGGGCGATTGCTTGTGTCACGTTAGTACGCTAGACCAAACCGCCGTCGCCCAATTTGGATAAAAATTGAATGTTCCATTGACCAACCATCAGCTGGTGTGTACGAGGCTTTAGTGGCAAATCCTATTGAAGTCTATGGGTACAATACTACGTTCTGGCCAGCTGGAAAATTTGGGCAAAACAGCATTTTGTATACAGGACCAAAGAAATGGAAAAGACACACTGTTGTTGTGGGAGGTTTTGGCTTCAAACTGTTGATATTATGTAAGGTGTTATTATCGTCCTTGAAATGCAAATGCTAATTAATATCCACTTCAGCTCCGGAAAATTTTACCCCTTTCATGACCAGGCCATTTTTTGCTATTCGGCACTGCATTATTTTAACTGGTAATTGTGCGGTCATGCAACACTGTACCCAATTAAAGCTTATATAATTTTTTTCACATAAAAATAAAGCTTTCTTTTAGTGTTATTTGATCGCCACTGGATTTTTATTTTTTGCAATATAAAATGAAAGGCGATTGCACACAGCCGATCAGCAGGTCCCAGCCATGAATCATTGGTCAGGACTTGCTGACAGACTCCTGGTGTGTACACTCACAGCGGGATCCAGGCGGGGGACACCCCCAAATCCAAAAGTAGGTATTAACGCATGGGTACGTCGCTTTGCCTACAGCCGCTGCTCGTCCGCAGTACATTGCGGGCAGGTGGTAAGTGGATATTTAAAATAAAATATTTATATAAAATTTGGCACGGCACTCCATGCCTCAACCTCATACTCTAATCTCAGAATATGTGATTGCTAAATGTTACTAGGTATAGGTATCGGTGACGTACCCATGAAAACATTAAAAAAAATACTGTATATTGCAGAGGGGGTCTTTTCATAAATTTTAGTGGGTAGCAATGAAAATGCACGAATTCTTTAAAAACCATTCTTGGGGAATGATTTAAAGCTGTGTGTAAACTGTATGTGGTTATACAACACAAAACAATTTTACAGACAGTCTCAATGACAGTATAAAAGTGCATATTTGGCTGTGGAATTGTTTTTTACTTTTACTGTTAGATTGGCTTGCATACAGCAGCAGAACCACAATCAAATTAATTTTCATGTTTCAGAAATAAGGCTTTTTCCAAGTAATTTTAGCAGCAACATATACTTTTTCATCAAGTGGTAATAGCCCTGCTTTGACCATCAAATAAACAATTGGTAGTAGTTCACTGTGGCTCTGTCTGTTCTCAGTGATGCAAAACTGTCCTACTGCTGGCCAATTTCAATTAAAAAGTCATTAAGAATTAAGAGACTGCAGATGACACAACAGTGTAAAACTGGTCAGCAGCAGGACAATTTTAATGAGCAAGGCTAGGCCCAAATTGAATAGAGATAAAACGTACAGTCTAGAGCTTTACTATAACAATTAAGTCACTCCAGAGGATACATCAATGTAAATTTGGCCAGTGACAGTTTTAGGCTCCATGCACACTAGCATTTCTGTTTAAGCTAAAGAAACGCTGGAAAAAACACTGGACAAAAAGCGCCGGTAATAGCTTTTTGTAGTAGCGTCTTAGGAGCATTTAGGAGAGTTAGTGTTTTGTTATCATTTTTGCAGTTCCTTTAAAAAATGGGGGAAAAAAAGCTTTAAAATGCTATTAGTAGTGTTTAGGAAACTTTAGGAGCATTTCTGCTGGAAAAAGCTCCATGAAACTCTGCAAAAAATATTTTTTACTGCTCCTAGACGCTGAAGCTCAAAAATGTTAATAGCCTAAAGTAGTGTGCATGGACACTATTTAGCTTCTTTCTAGGAGCAGAAAAAAAACACTAGTGTGCATGGAGCCTTAAGGCCTGTACACACGATGCAAAATTCAGACGGGAATTATCCTTCAACAGGCTGTCGTCCGAAATTCTTACCGTTAGTATGCTCCTTTGGACAGCCGATTTGCTTTTTTCGTCAGACAAAAGCTATATGTGCAGACTAGTAAATTTTTGTCTGTCGACAATGCCATGTCCGATTTTCGGACGGTTTGTACAGAAATCGACACACAAGAGTCGAAAGTGCAAACACACATGTTCGGAATCAAGGAACGACCCGGAAGAATTTGGTCTTGTAAACTGGCAATGGTAATTCAGAATTAATATTTGTGATGTGGCAATTGAAATTATGAAATGCAGCACACATTATCAGCTTTTTAATGTCTTTTTAACCACTTACCAACCGGAAGGTTTTGCAGCTTTAGGACCAGAGCACTTTTTGCTATTCGGCGCTGCGTCGCTTTGACTGACAATTGCGCGGTCGTGCGACGTTGTACCCAAACAAAATTTGCGTCCTTTTTTCCCCTCAAATAGAGCTTTCTTTTGGTGGTATTTGATCGCCTCTGCGTCATTTCTTATCGCCGCTATAAACAAAAGAAGAGCGACCATTTTGCAAAAAAACCCAAATTTCTTACTTTTTGCTAAAATTCAAATCCAAAAAAAATATATAAAAAAACAATTTTTTTCACCGTTTTTGGCCGAATTATATAATTCCTCATATTTGCGATAAAAAAAATTGCAATCGGCGTTTATTGATTGGTTTGCGCAAAAGTGGCCGCGTTTACGGATGGTGAGAATTCATTTCTGGGGTTTTTATTTTTTTTTATTTTTTACTAGTAATGGCGGCGATCTGCGATTTTTAGCGGTAATGCGATATTGGGGGGGACATGTTGGACCATTTTGACACTTTTTTGGGACCAATGACATTTATTCAGCGATCAGAAATTTAAATGTCCACTGATTACTGTGTAAATGTCATTGGCAGTGAAGGGGTTAACCTGCAGGGGGCGATCTAGGGGTTAATAGTGTTCCCTGGGTGCGTTCTTACTGTGGGGGGGTTGGGCTAACATGGGCATGAGAGATCTAACTGATCCCAGTGACAGGGATCAGTAGATCTCTCATGCCCCACTGACAGGGCAGGGAACCGCCGTTTTTACATCGGCGGTTCCCCGTTCTTTTCCCTGTAGCCGCTCATCGCGGCTCGCCGGTGGACATCGGGTCCGCCCGAGCCGCGGGCACACTCCTCAGGAGTGCGGCGGGTGCGCGCGCGTGCCCCCTGGTGGCCAAAATGCGAATCGCCGATTATTCATGGCGATTCGCGCAGGGCTCCCCGACTGCCGCCGTGAAAAGACGGCGCGCGGTCGGGAAGCAGTTAATAGTTAGTGGAAGTGGCCAAAAGGGTGACACACCAAAAATGAACTTCCTCTTTATATGCTCCTAGTACGTCACTACGTTTGCCTTTGTCGAACGACAATTTTCGTATAGTCAGAACGCTTTACAAAATCATGGACACGTATTTTGACAAAAATCAGAAGCGAGGTCGTACAACAATCAAATCGTGTGTGCTCTAATCAGGGATAATAGGCCTAAACACTGTATGCCTCTTTTTATTTTAACTGTGGGGATGGGGGGACAGTGAATTTTAGTGATATAATTTGAGGTGTTTTAGGTGAACATTGATCTTGCACTTATTTTTATTTTTCATAGTACCAAACAAAAACTGCAGTTTGAGCACTCTAAACTAAAAAAAAAAAGAAAAAAAAGAAAAAAAAAACCATATCAACATGAAATAGAAATCAAGACAGAAAAGAAAACCCCAAAGAAAAAAAATAATTTTGACCTAATATAAATGCCATATCAACATCAAATAATTTAAAAATAACATACCCCAAATGGAAGAAAGGATAAGTAGGAACCAAAAATTCACTAGTATAAAGACATGTCCACATCCCATATGAATAGATAAATGATTAAAGAAGTTTCGCCTGGGCTAGCAGTTAGTATCTGGGAATTTAGAGGACATTCTAAATACAGCGAGCAAGATTGAAACCAGATAGGTTTAAAACATGAAATTATTAGTTTCACACATTAAAATACATGCATACACTGGAATGATACATAAGAACTTGTGCATGAAGTACAGGAGGTTGTACCGACGTTTCGCAGGTTAGTGCTTCTTCAAAGGTAACTCCTTACTTTCAAGTTCTAATGCGAACAAAGATTGTTGATAACATAAATATATAACAGACAGTTTCATTTGCATAGTTAACATCTCATTACACCATGGAACAACACAATATATTGCTCATCCATTTAAACTTCATATTAAGATGCATCCAATCCCCATCCCCACGGTATTGCGGCCACAGTCCAGGATTGAGAGGCAACAGCACCAGAGCTGTCAACCAGGTCCAGTGAGCACTGGACCGGGAGGTAAGCACAAGGGTAAATGGTAAAGTGTATCTACTCCCAGTAGGGAGGACAACAATAGCGTCCAGACAGCAATCTCCCCAACACCAGCCAGTGGGCTCACCTACAGAAAGCAAAAAGGGTGCTAAGCCATATGTACATGAAGAAATATTGTCATCTCACTCCACCACCGCTAGGTCCCATGAACAGGCATCCAAAGCGGTAGGGAGGTCTAACCAGATAGTGTCATCTTAAAAGATAATTACCTGTAGGAGTTCACAAAGAGCCACCACACCAGTGAATCGCCACTGGGAGAGAACGCCAAACACCTCGTGCTAATATCCCGGTCCCACCGGAAGTGATGAGGCCAGCACAGCCCCCTGACATCACTTCCAGTGCTGGTGAGGAGCGATGTTGACCGGAATTGGCCATCTCCGCATGGCATGGCACCGGAGTCCACACTGAAAGACCCATTCTACACTTCCGCCACCGCCGCAGCCAGTGGGGAGCAGAGCATCTCAAACAGAGTATAATTGCCCATCACAAGAAAACAAAAAGACAAACCAATAATACATATTATTATAGAACAGATAATATTTTTATATTTTTTTTTATATAAAGTTATTTGTATTTAAAGCCACCTAGCCCAATCAAAGTCCATAGACGTTGCCAAAGACAAAAAAAAAAAACAACCCAACCCATAAGAGGTTCTGATTTGTGTCCTACAAAAAAGGGTTTGTATGATAAAGCAGTGTTCAAGTCAGGAGGCTTGGTGGTAAAGATCCACCTTCCTCCAGCCTGAGAATATGTTGATCAACGTCCCCTCCACGTGGGTTGGGGGGGACGTGGGCCAGGACAAAAAAGGAAATGAGCTGCGGGTCGTAACATACCCCAAAATAAATGAAAACATGAAAACTTCAAAATGCTGCCCCCTGAAACAAAAGAAAAATCTTGCAGCAAGAAAAAAAAGTTTTCTATGGATGGAACAGTAGCTAAAAGTGACCTCTGGTTTCAAATCAATCAAAAAATAAAATGTAAGACAAAAAAAGGCCTCAATAAAAACAAAGAAAGTCAGCAGAGGAGTTGAGCGCCCAAACCACAATGTGCGTAAGGATAATGAGGTCTGAGGACCACCAAACTGAGTGTGGAATGGGGTATTGTACTCAAAATTCATAATCAAGTAATCAGAGTGTATTATTGTGCAATTCAGTTTTAGATGCTATTAGCATTCCATTCCAGCACTCCATTGAGACAGCTCAGCTCAAAGACAGCCAGGGCAGGGCGTTATCTAAATGTAGTTTAGCATGTCTGCACAGCCTGGTTTATAAGCTATTCTAAATTTCCAAAGGTTATCATGAACAGTAGTGTTAAACCAACACTGATTTTTAGCTTAACACATTGAAAATAATAAAATAAAGTAAACTATTTGTTAAACTTCTTACCCCAGCATTTGCAGTTTACTTTCAATGCTTCTGCCTTCTGCTCTCTCAGAGCTGCTTCCCTTAACTTCCAATCTTCACAGGAAAGAGTTTACAGTGGAAATTGCAGTGTTCGGTCAGTATGTTTGTTTGCAGAATAGAAAGAATAGGAGGAAGAAGGAGGAGCAGGAGAATGCCTTGCTATCCTAGGCTGTGGGGCTGTGGGTCTTTTATTTATGCACACAGTGTAGGGAGACACAACTCTTGTCCCTGCTTGCAAAGGTGGCTGGGAAATGGGAAACCTGGAGCAGTGGTCATGGCACCAGCTTAAACTGTAACATAGGTTATCATTAAAAGATGAAGCTGCATGCTCACTTATTGATTAAATCAGCTGCTAAAAGTGCTTAAAAACTAAGGGTCTTATATCACTTTAGGCATTACATGATCAACTAAAAACCTTTCAGTGAAGCCTATAATACATCACAGTGCCGCATTCCTATCAAAGCAGGTGTTCACAGGACATAGGCCTAGGTCATGTAAGCCCACTAAGCAGGATATCTGGGAAGCAGAAAAACTGATAAGCAGAGACCTTCTATTGGGGGCCCATGCAGAGCTGGTTAATGGCTATCATAAAATATATCTTAAAACATTCCTTGGAATGTTGTTGTTTGCATAACTGGTCATCATAAAACCATATAGGAAGAGTCCACATTCCTGTCCAGGTATTTGTCTGCAGAACCAAAATCTATACCTAATTTGTAACTCCTGGTATAATAAATCCTTACCTTAATAGCAAGTATCTACACAAATGCAGAAGAGAATAACGATCACTTTAATACTACTCATGACTATGTTATTATGTACAGAAGAAAAATGAGTCACATTACGTCTTCTAAGAAGAACACACATAAGAGATACATCATTATCAGTCTCTTTTAAATCATGCTATGCAAAAATATATTGGTTATCAGACTGTACTAAAATGTTAATACAAGTAGAAAACTGACATTGTAGGAGGGTCTGCTGAAGATATCATAGATAGTTTAGCACTCCTACCTCCTCACTCCCTTAGGCCGGCCATAGACAAATCGGAATTGAACTGTGTATGGGCAGGCTGAATGTACCAAGTTGATCGATCAATCAACTTGGGTACAACCAGCCTGCCAAATTTACTAGTGATTATTGTTAACGGGTGCTATAGTCACTAACATTAAAACACTGTCTTCTCCCAGCAGGGTGGCTTCCCCCGCCAGGAGAATACAATGTCTCGGCAGGAAGCATTCCCCTGTCAGCACTGTCTGTGTTGATGGGGAAATTGTGCAAATGAAATCTACATGGTCTATGACCTGCCTTAAGGTGGTCATTTCTGTGAATGCCCCCCTCAGGAACCATAGAAGATGGCTGCAGCAGCAGCTCAACAGTTCTCGATTTTCCATCAAAGTGACACACCCATGCTGAGATTCATAAGGGCCAATATCAGAGCCAGACTTATTCTACTTTGTATTGGATTCTGTCATAACCACAGACCAGGCAAAACCTTGTTAAGTACCAGTAACAAAGGAAGGAAGACTGCTCGAGGGGTATACCAGACTCCAATAAGGTATGTTGGGGGAGAGAAAGGGGGGAGTGGTGGAGGGAATATCCCACATAATGCCACATCCCAATGTCCAATGAGAAGAAAACTATGTAGTTGCCCCTGGGACTTTAAAGGCATCAGACCCCCCCCCCAAAGGAAATTGTGGTATATGTGGTATCCCCTGAAGAAGGAACAAGATTCCGAAACATGTTAGGCTTCTAGGCACCATCTGTGCCAGTGTGTAATTTGTGCATCTGTGTAATCTTTCACTTGTGTAATGTACAGCATATATGCCAAGTTTCTTTTATCTATTTCTGTATTGATATTTTAACTATGATATAATAAAATTTTGACATTTTAATACGCCTATACCACAATTTACTTGGGGGGGTTCGATGCTTTTAAAGTCCCAGGGGCAACTCCTCAGTTTTCTTCTTGTTAAGTACCAGTGGCAGTCCATGCATTAAGGGCGCACGGGTGGCGCCTCCCCCTTATCCATGCACCCAGCCCCTTTCAGGATGCCTGGTGCATGAATTCCTATGACAGGGGTGGGCGGGTGTGTTTTTGTGAAGCGCCTGATTAGAGCCAGAGGCTCTAATAGGCTTCAAAAAAGGGTGGTCTCGGGGCGCAGAGAGTGCACCCCAATCCCACCCAATTGTGTGACCATAGCGAATTAATTTTCGCTATTTTAACACTACATTGCCTCCACGCCAATCAGGAGGCAGGTCAGTGAAGTCTATTTCCCGATTGGCCAAAGCGCTAGGTGATCCTATTGGATGCTTGATGTTTTAGAAGAGAAGACACACTGGAGCCGGAGCCGCCGCTGCCTGCACGGAGGAGAGGAGATGAGAGCAAACCACAGCAGCACAGCACTCCTGAACTAGTAGGTGCCTGACCTCCCGCGGGGGGTGGGGCGTGGCGCTAGTCCCACTTAGCGGTGAAGGGGGGTGCTCGATGTTATTCCTGCGATGCAGGGATTGTGCGCAATGCTAGTCCTGCGGCCGGGGGGGGGGGGGTGCAGGGTTGCTGTGAGTGCCGCTCCCCCAAAGGAAAACCCACCAGCTGCCACTGTTAAGTACTTTCACCTTTAATGTCATTTACTTTACTGTTGCTATTTTTGTAATATATTTTTTGGTAAATATTTTTTTTTGCACCATTTTCCTATCTTTCAAGAGCGGTCCTGCTCTTCCAGCGGGTGGACGTCATATGACGTCCTCCCTTTAAGCCGGGATTGCGCGCGATCGGGCGCGCGCATCCCGGCTCTGTCGGTGTCGGCGTGTCC
>BLSH010106108.1:872736-894799 GCA_018402905.1 Glandirana rugosa | reverse complement strand
CCCCACACACACACACACACTATTTTTTACTTGTTCTACTTTCTCTTTCTACATTCCCCCCACTCCCTTTTCCTCCTTTTTTTCTACTCCTTCTTGGCTGACCATCTTGGTCTCCTTGTTCCAAACACATGATGTGACTTTACAAAATCAACACTCTGTGTACTGATTCCTTATTCTTCTCATTGATCTGAGATATACGCTCCAGCAACAATGTCACATCTTCACTGATCATTTTACAGTGTCTATTGGATACCAGTTTGCCTTATTGTTGATCCATGTATTTGGCATACATTCTCTGTACCTGCAATGCAGACTGTTTGATCTGTACCAAATGCTTATACCAAAAATAATAAATACATTGAAATCAAAATTGAACCTATAAAACTTAAACCTTAACCTCATCAAGACCTTACTCCTATACTTCAAATATGAATGTCAACAGAGCAGGACAAGGAGTTCATCCCTCTTTCAGGAAAATTAGGGGCATTACTGGAATCCATTGTAATTGTGCACTTCCCTAATGACAACCAACGTAAGGAGGCAGCAAACTGACCACTAATGTAAGGTGACCCTTATACACTGACTGCCAACGTAAGGGGGCACTTCTACTATGATCACCAAAGTAAGAAGTCACTACGATGACCACAGAAAGGGCACATAACACTTACATCCAGTGTAAGGGAACATTACACTGACCAGAAATGTAAGCAGGCACTATTCTAATCAGCAATGTAAGGGGACATTTTACTATTGTAAGTCGCACTACACTAACCAAAATATGACCATCAATGTAAGGGGCCTTTCCTCACTTAAGATCAACGTAGGTGGGAGTTGCACTGACCATCAATATGAGGATGCCCTTTTGTGTATACAGTTTTGTGGAATAGAAACTGGGGTTGTTAAAAATTGAGCCACTCCAGGTCTCAAATGTATTAGGCATTCTACTGTTTAACTTGTAGCCTAGCACTTAACTCCCTAAAACATTAAACCTTTAAATCCTAACTATAATATTTACCCCAACAACAAGTTGACCTCTTCTAATTTGTACTTTCTTTATCTTCTTGAAACTATAGCACTACCCAATCATAGGGTCTTTGTGTCCAAAAGCCAGTGGCATTAATCACTGATTCAAAAAAATGCCTTTTTCGCTAGGATCGCTTGCTAATCATTCTGATTATTGCACACAGGGCAGCAATCAGAAATTTTGGGGCCCCTTACACAGCTTCAGGTCTGGGTCTCCCATATATCCACCTCCGCCCGGCGCCTAGCATCATGCATCCCTCTCCACAATATATCCATCCCCACCCAGCATCATCCATCCATCTCCACAATATATCTCCATCCATGGATAATGCTGGGCGGGGGCGGATATACATTGTGAAGAGGCATGAGAAAGACTCTGGGTGGGGATGAGAGTTATATAGTGAAGAGGCCCTCCACAATGTAACTCTTATCCCCACCCAGAGTCATCCATCCATCCATTTTCACAATGCAACTCAAACATGCCAGCTTGTCAGCCTCAGGTGTCAGTGTTCCATCCATGGATTAACCATTTAAGGACCGGAAGGATTTCCCATTGTAGGACCAGAGCACTTTTTGCGATTGGGCACTGCGCCGCTTTAACTGACAATTGCGCGGTCGTGCGATGTTGTACCCAAAAACAAAGCGACGCCCTATTTTTCCCACAAATAGAGTTTTCTCTGTGTCACTTCTGATTACAGCTATTAACAAAAAAAGTGCCACAATTTAAAAAAAAACAATATCTTTTACTTTTTTCTATAATATATATAAAAAAAAGATAAAAAAAACAAATTTATTCATCAGTTTTGGCCTATATATATTCTTCCTCATATTTGTGGTAAAAAAAAACCACGATCTGCGTTTATTGATTGGTTTGCGCAAAAGTTGCCCCGTTTACAAACCATGAGAATTCATTTATGGCGTTTTTACTATTTTTTTTTCTTTTACTAGTAATGGTCTGCGATTTTTATCGGGACTGTGATATTGCAGCGGACATGTCAGACATTTTTGACACTTTTGTGGGACCAATGACATTTATACAGCGATCAGACATTTAAATATCCACTGATTACTTTGTAAATGTCATTGGCAGTGAAGGGGTTAACCTGCAGGGGGCGATCTAGGGGTTAACTGTGTTCCCTAGGCGTGTTCTAACTGTGAGGGGGCTGGGGTGCCAGAGGCATAAGAGATCTAACTGATCCCAGTGACCCAGAAGCACACAGAAGCAGCCGGCTCTGCTGCACGGCTTCACTGACTCCTGTGATCCTCCCCTCACTTCTGCCCCACCCATTTTCTACATCTCAAACAGGCACTCTGTATAGATGTGAGGGGAGGGGGCGGAAAGCAGCATGTCTGAACAAGCAGGTAAGGAACCCATCATTAGGGAAGAGCAAACAGTATTGCGCACTTTACTTCTGACTTGTAAAGCTGAGCTATATAGTCCTGGCCTGTTAATGCTGAGTTGTATACTCCTGACCTGTTAATGCTGAGCTGTATAATCGTGATCTGTAATGCTGGGCTATATACCCCTGACCTGTAATGCTGGGCTGTATACTCCTGACCTGTGAACGATGCGCTATATACTCCTGATCTGTAATGCTGAGCTGTGTACTCCTGACTTGTGAACGATGCGCTATATACTCCTGATCTGTATTGCTGGGCTATATACTCATGATCTGTAATGCTGAGCTGTATACTCCTGACCTGTAATGCTGGGCTGTATTCTCCTGATCTGTAATGCTGAGCTGTATGCTTATGATCTGTAATGTTGGGCCATATACTCCTGACCTGTATTGCTGAGCTGTATACTCCTGACCTGTAATGCTGGGCTGTATACTCCTGATCTATAATGCTGAGCTGTATACTCCTGATTTGTAATGCTGAGCTGTATACTCCTGACCTGTGAACGCTGTGCTATATACTCCTGACCTGTAATGCTGGGCTATATACTCCTGCCATGTGAACTTTAGTTACTCCTGGCCTGGATAATTTCCTATTTTTACATTGATTATATTTTTCTAAGGTCCGGTCACACCAGAATGTGGTGCAGGAAACATGCATTTTATGCGCGTTTCCCACACTGCCAGTGAGCACACTGCCTTTGCGATCTGCATTTGGGGTGCTGTTACCAATACACTGGCACCTGCATGCAGATCACAGTGCATTTGTGGGTACCATATTGCATGGTTTACACAGTACCATGCTGTTTGCTGCAGCATGCTTTTAAAACGAATGCATGCATTACTTTTTCTGCATTCCAGTGTGATCTGCAGCCCATTCAAATGAATGGGCTGTCAAAATGCACCACACAGGAAAAAAGTGGGAAATGCACAGGACTGTGCGCTGCATTACCGTGTGATCCCGGAGTGAATTGGCCCCAAGTTTTCTTCAAAACTGGAGAGGAGGAGAGGTGCGGTGGAGCTGTCTGGATGATTCCGAGGAGCCCTGACCAATCCCAAACTTGGAATGGCAAGGGGCAGGCCTCCTCAAATAATCAGGGTCAGCCCAGCTGGAGAGGAGTTGTTCGGATGGAAGCTGGAGATGGAGTGTTAGGCTGTTGGTGGCCTTTGAGGGAGCTCCCCAGAGATTGGGGGGGGTGACCTTGGGCCTGGGCTTGGGTACAGAGAGGACCCTCTCAAGACACCCAGATATGTTTGGGAGCACAGGAGCAAGGAGAGGACAGCAGGAGAAATCTACCAGGCAAGTCTCCAGGAGGAACAAGTTGCAGCCAAGAGGGCTGGTAAGTGGCGCACTGGGAGGCACGCTTGAGAGGACTGGGTGCAAGCAGTCTGGGATAGGTGTAGAGCCAGTGGAGAGGACTGTGGTGGCACGGGCAGTGGAAAGAGGCAGCTGCAGCCAGGAGGGCTGGCAGGGCCTGAAGAGGTGGCACTGGGATCTGTAGCCACGTGGGACAGCTAGCATTAGGACCGCCATTTTTGCTGCACCATAGAGGCCCGCGTTCTCTGCCTGCAAAGGGCATTTTTGCTTTAGACCTGGCTGAGCTAGTGTCAGGCCTGCAATTCAGTGCTCCTGGGAGTAGTAGTTCTACAAGCAAGTTTGTGCTGAAGGTAGAAAAGAGGAAGTTGTACATACCGGAGGTGTGTATAGTTCTCAATCTCTATTGCTTTTACAATCAACTGGGCATCCCATATCTACCCTATTCCCATCCAAGTTACAATCCCCTAAATAAAACATAAAAACAGAGCACAAGGACTGCTTCTTGACTACTGAGTGTCTGAAGATTTGTGTGCCTGGCTGTGCAGGGTGAGGGACGGACCACATCTAACAGCAGCCCCTACGGGGGTACCGCTACTCAACTATGGAGGCGTCTAATCCAGGTGAAACACAGATCGTAATGGAAGCCGTACAGAATAAATCTTTATTACACTGGAAGTAGATTTCTTAAAATCTTTGTAGAAGAGACAGAACAATTACCAATTCAGATGTCTATGTAAATTCACTGTTATAGACTTTGGTCAGTGCAAACTGTGACAGATGACAGAACCAGAGTATAAAAATATTGTCCAAAAAATCTAAAATGCTGGTATTTTAGAATGTGTTAAAAAAAAAAGAAAAAAAAAAACTACTGAGAATAATGAGCAGAGTCATAACTAAAGCCAGAAAACCCTTGGTGCAAAATCTGAATTGTAAATGTTACTCCCTGTGCCGTGTGTTTAGTTAGGTGTTCTGTCCTTGTGCCCCATTCATTCAATCATGTTTCACACATGTAATGAAGCAAACCATAATCCGTACCCTGTGGTGTCTGTGCCCTGCATAATCAGACGTCTGCATGGAATACAGTAGTAATGCTCAATGATAACAAATAAGTGACAGTACTAAACTGCATTTTCATCTCTACGCTTACAGAGTTATCTATAAAGAAAAATCTTAACTTGCTTCACAGAACAGGCCAGGGGTGTCACCAAGAGGGCACCACTGATATAGGAGAAAATCTAACCTCAGAATTTTAAAATATCCTTCCATGTAGATTTCTGTCACTGAGAATGACATTTGTCTGAGGTCATATAAGACCCATCATTAGATTTTGTAGGACGTAGCCTATACTTCAGATTGTGACATGTTTGAAATCAATTTACCGGTTACTATGTGATTAGCAGCACCAACAATCCTTTTATAGTGACATGTCTAAAATCACTTGCACATTATTTCCTTTTCTATTTACAACTAGCAAAAATATGTATTTTAAAATGACATGCACTACTGTGCAAACATTTTGGGTAGGTGTGAAAAAAATGCTGTAAATTAACGACTTGACCTCCGGAAGGTCCCCCTTCATGACCAGACCATTTTTTGCTATTCAGCACTGTGCTACTTTAAGTGACAACTGCTCAGTCATGCAACATCAAATGACATTTATATAATTTCTTTTCACATAAATAAAGCTTTCTTTTGTTGGTATTTTATCACCACTGGGTTTTTGTCTTTTTTATTTTTTTGTCTTTTTACGAAAAAAGACCGAACATTTTGATAAAACACAATATTTTCTACTTTCTGTTATAAAACATCCAATCAAATCAAATTTCTTCATAAATTTAGGCCAAAATGTATTCTGTTACACATCTTTGGTAAAAAAAAAAAATCACAATAAGAGTATATTAACTGGTTTGTGTGAAAGTTATAGTGTCTACAAACTATAGTATGTATACTGGAATTTATGCAGCTTTTAAGCAGCTCTGACCTTCTGACTGCTTATCACATTTCTTAAAGCACCCCCCCAAATGACCTCTTTTTGGAAAGTAGACACCTCAAGGTATTTGATGAGAGGCATGTTGAGTCCATGAAAAATTTTATTTTTTGCCGCAAGTTTTTGAAAAATGATAGCAAAATATATATATATTTTTTTGTTTACACAAAGTTGTCACTTTAATGAGATATTTCTCTCACATCTCATTTTTTGTCACAAAGTTTTAAAAAATGAAAAAGTAAATAAATAAATTTTTGTTTTCTTTTTTCATTTTCCAAAAACTTGTGGCAACAAATGAGATCTGCAAAATACTCGCCATGCCTCTCAGCAAATACCTTGGGGTGTCTACTTTCCAAAAAGTGTACATATTCGCCAGCCCAACATGGATCCTTGTCCAAAGTATTCTTTATTGAAGAGATCACATCACAGGAAAGTGCAACATTTCGGAGCTGTGCAGGGCTCTGACGAAGGGGCCCTGCGCGGCTCCAAAATGTTGCACTTTCCTGTGATGTGATCTCTTCAATAAAGAATACTTTGGACAAGGATCCATGGTGTGCTGGCGAATATGTACACTTGCATGACATTTACAGGACCCAGCTGGTTTTTGTTGCAGCACCCACCGTTTTAAGAGCCTGTTTGCCAGGAAAGAGTGCGATAGGAAAATAGACAATACTTTCCAAAAAGGGGTAATTTTGCTGGTGTTTATACTGTCCTGGCATTTTAGGCCCTCTGAAAATGTGATAGGTAGTCAGAAAATCCAATGCGTAATTAATACCCCTTAAAAGCTTGAAGCTCATTGGATTTTGGGCCCCTGTACATGGCTAGGCTGCCAAAAAGTCTCACACATGTGGTATCCCCAAGCTCCTAATGCTGAGCAAATCTCCCCCTCAGTGCTGCAGGCACTGATGTATGTATTTTGAGAGCAGCATCTTGCTGCTGTCAGAATACACAGATCAGTGATGCAGCTGATTGACGTTTCTGCAAAGCAAACAACAACAGCTAACAATAAGACTATATAACATTAACTTAATAAAACAACAACTTTTAAAAAACTTTTTGTGTAGCTTAACTTTTCAGAAGAATAACCTTTCCAGCCTCTGATTTTAGAGTCTCTCAAAATGTGATAGACAGTTTCCTGATTAGCTATAATCTTTAGAGACCCTTCTTCTGCAGAATTGTGTGGACCGCTATACTGTGCAATGCTGTACCCTGAACTAATAGTACACTATGGTGTGGTAGCGACGAAAGCAGAGGCCAGGTTGGTTAGGACACAAGAGACAAAAAAAACAGGTGTCACGCCTTATTCTGCGTTTATCACAGACACATTTTTTTTGGGGGTGACCTTTGTGATAAGGCAGGTTGGAGGACATCTGGAAAATGCCTCTCATGCAGCCGGCTAACTGCATCTGGATTTAGACTTTGGGCCATAGCACCTTCTAGACACAAAAGGGTTGAGATGATAGTTTCCTGAAATTTTACGAATGATCCCAATCGGAATAAACATATAGACACCTTTTTGTACCAGTGTCTGGCTCTGTGGGAGGCTACATATGGCTTTATAATTTGGTGGTTGAAGTGTACACCTCCCATATTTATACTGTAGTAGTGGATGCAGAGAGGCTTTTCAACGATACCAGACATGTGAATTTGGACTGTCGCGTCTGGGTGAATGGAAGACAGGATGAATACATCATGTTTTCTTTCCATTTTACAGTTAGTAGTTCTTCATTCCGCAAGCAGGCTTTCTTCACCTTTCTAAGGGAGGTTTTAATGAGCCATTGGGTGAAGCCCCTGTGATCAAGTCGCATGGTGCCACAGAAGCCAATTTTTTGAAGGAAAAGTGGCACCCTTACATAAAAGCTATCCATGTACAAATGGTAACCCATATGGGAAAAGGGTGACAACAATCCCCAACCTATCTTACCACTGCTCCCCATGTAGTCTGGGCATCTTGGGAGCTCCAGTTGACTGTATTTCCCCTCATAAATTCCAAAGCGGTATGTATAGCCTGTGGCCCTCTCACAGAGCTTATACATTTTGATCACATATCTGGCATGCTTGCTGGGGAGATGTTTGATTGCAAGCCTGCCAGTAAAATGTACAAGGGACTTATCTATGCAGATGTTTTGCTGGGGTGTATACACATCGTCACATTTCTGGGACAGGTAATTTACGAAGGGCTAAATCTCGTGAAGCCGATCATCAACCCGGAGATGACAGAGGTTATTGTCACTGAAATGCATAAAATGCATTATTATCTCATATCTTTTCCTGGCCATTGCAGTAGAGAACATGGGCATATAAGGAATCGGGTTTGTGGTGCAATATGGCTGCAATTGATTCATTTTTTAACACCCTTGTAAGGGGTAGGCCCAAAAAAGTTTTACATTTGAAAACTGTGATAGGTTTCCTCTCAAGTGGCCTGGAAAGGTATGAATTTGGGTTAGCAGCAGTGAACTGTAGGACATAAACATTACTTTGGTCCACAATCATATTATAGAAGTCTTTGGTGAAAAACAGCTCAGAAAAGCCAGAGGGCGTTTTTAAGTTGGTTGTTTCCACCTGAACCCCAGGCTGGACTGTGAATGGGGGAATAACAGGACGCTAACTGACTCTAACTGACGTCGCTAGTGACACTAATATGGTAATCAGTGATAATACTGTGCACTGTCACTGTACTAATGACACTGGCTGGGTGACAGGGTGACAGGGGTAGAGGGCAATCAAGGTTTCTACGTCGGATTTATGGTTTTTTGGCTGCAATTATTTCATGACCAATTCTGAAACTACTTCTGACCAGACTTCTTCAGACAGTAGATAGGTGTCCCACTGGTTTCCGCCAGTTCTGTGCTGATGGCACTACTGAACATCTTCCGATGTATGCATCTACATTCCTCAATGTTGCCCATGTTGTGCTTCTTCAAAAGAGCCTGAACAGCACATTTTTAAACCCCAATGTGCTTTGAAATCTTTGGCAGGGAGAGACCTTGTGTCTTTTTGCCGTGTTCAGTCTTGCCATGGTGTATGACCTGTGACATTAAACTGTCTTCCACAACCTCACCTTAGTAGCAGAGTTTGGCTGTTCCTCACCCAGTTTTAGGCCTCCTACACAGCTGTTTCTGTTTTAGTTAGTGTGCAAGTATAAAATTGTAAATTGATGCTCGTTTGAAGCCAAAGGGTAGTCATACCAAATATTGATTTGATTTAGATTTTTTCTTCTTCTTTTGTTCGCTCACTTTGCATTTTGTAAATTGAAAAAAATAAAGAATTAAAATGTGTATTTTTGAAAGCATTCTTGCTTTACAGCATTTCTTCACACCTGCCTAAAAGTTTTGCACAGTACTGTAAATTGGTTCTGATCCGTATGTGCAATATATTACATTTTATGCATACAATCAATTCAGGAACCCTAAGGTAAGTATTTCGCTGAACAATAGCTACCATCATGTGCCTGATAATGGGGTTTATTTACCAAAACCAAATAGACTGTTCACTTTGCAAGGAATGTTGCACTTTGCATGGTAATTTCCCGCAAAGAATACCCAATCACATGCAAGGAAAATAAAAAGACAGCATTGGATGGCACATGATTGAATAATGGAAGCCAGCAGAGCTTCAAGTGTTACTAAAGGCAACATTTTTTAAATTAAAATAATAAACATGTTATACTCACCTGCTCTGTGCAATGGTTTTGCACAGAGTGGCCCCAATCCTTCTCTTCTGGGGTCCCCCGCTGGTGATTTTGGCTCCTCCTCTTTTTCATGTTCCCCCATAGTGAGCCTCTTGCTATGGAGGCTCATGTGCTTGCTTGCTCCTGAGCTGTGTGTGTCCCCAGACATGATCATTGTCAGGTAGGGTGTTGGGGGGAATGCCAAGCCCTTTCTAAAAGTTAGAATTTGTATAGAGAAGATTTCCCCAAAAGTTTTATCATGGAGGAACCCCTGAAATAATGTTCCCAGCTCAGAGAACCCCTGCTAATCAATCTTTTATCTGCAGCTCACAGATCACAGTCACTGGGAAGAACTGTCTTTATATGTCTGGTCCTTGGAAAGAATTCCCCCATAGCAAATAGGATAATTGTTGTCAGTGGTAACTTATCTGTGGGGCAGAAGTTGCTCATTACTCAAGGAACCCCCAACAACCTCTTCAGGAAACCTAAGGTCCCATGGAACCCTGGTTGAGAAAGACAGGTATAGCGGTTTTTGTAGGCTCCCAGGACAGATTTGGGTGCCTGGCAGCCCTACATAAAGAGAGAAGGCTATGTATGTTGCCTGCTATACAATTTAGCCCTTACATTTTACCTACTTGCACAGGACATCTTTAAAGTGAATCTGTCAGGATAGAAATATGGCAATTGTCGTCTTTGATTTTCTTTTAACAATGTATGTTCCAAGACAATTATGCTTACCTTTGGTGTATCACCATTTCGGAATAAGCATGCGTCCAAACATATATTGTTCTTATGACTTTTTTCAGGTCAGTGGCCCAATAAATACAATCATTTTCTATGATAATACGTTAGAAGTGCAGAGAAAATCTTACTTTAAATTTTGAAACATTATGTTTTCCCCTTAAATGGTTTTAGCAAAGCCTTTAGATATAAATATATTACAAAGAAATATTAATAGGTAAATGTGTGAGGTTGGTGCTTTGTCAAGCTATGAGTACATGGTGTCCTCTAGTGGACTACTCATGAACTTCACACAGAGTTCATTTGCTGCTTATTGTAAGCTATGTACTCTATCTCAAGGGGAATATATACTGTATATATATTTTCAATGTTTCAGTTAATTATATTCTTAAAAGCAAATCAGCCTGATGTAAATAATTTCATGGATGTCTGTTAAAACTTCATAGCCTGATTAAAAATTCAATTTAAATCTGAA
The DNA here is from genome assembly GCA_018402905.1 of Glandirana rugosa. Classification (NCBI taxonomy): domain Eukaryota; kingdom Metazoa; phylum Chordata; class Amphibia; order Anura; family Ranidae; genus Glandirana; species Glandirana rugosa. The sequence continues at coordinate 884,188 of BLSH010106108.1, read as the reverse complement.
CTTTAGGCATATATGAAAGACAAATTAATGCAGCTATGTAATCATTAAAACATCAATACATTTATTTTTCCAATACAAGCAATGTAAGTACTTGGATCTGAACTGTTATCAGCCTCTTGAAGTGTTTTACCATCAGGGCTGGAGTGTGAGAGGAAGAAACGGTACAATCAAGTCGTGTGCTGACAAGAAGCATGCTGATAGCAGGGGAAAGCAGAGTGATAGGGGATGAACTCATCACTGAGCTGCTGCTGCTTCATTGTTCAGTACCAAACTGGTCTAGGATGACCTGGGCTGTGGAGACATGGGTTAAATGATGGTGGCCATCAGACTAATGACATCTAGCTGTTGAAAAGTACTGCAGGGGAAAAGTCTGGATTAAAGGGGAATTTTGAACCAAAGGCTGGTTTTGTAATTTTGTTGTTTAATGGGCTATTTGTTTTTAGCTTGTTGTTTTCGACTGGAGTTCTCCTTTAACCTCCCTGGCGGCATGATTATTTCAGATTTTTGGTGCTGAAAGCGGTACATTATTTTGCATGGAAATTTGGCGTTTTATATTGTAGGCCTGTAATTCTTAGGAATAACTCACTTAAATCTGTCCAAACAAGAGTCTAGTAGACATCCCGGGTATGATAAAGTTTGAAACAAGAAATCATAAATTATAATATAATAAATAACTATAAATAATTATCAAAAATAATAATATAATAATAAAATTTATTCAATAATGTAATTAAATCAAAAACACTGAAATTTGCTCAGTTGCAGAATTGTCGCTGTTGTCACTTTCAGTGTCTGATGATAAATTTCCCCAGAAATCAGTATCACTCAATTCTGCAAATGATTCTTATTTACTATCGGTGTTTTCTAATTGGTCAAAAAACACTTTTGACGTAAAGGGACACTTTTTGGTTGCTATGGACATTCTCAAGTTTCCAGGCAGAAAGAATGGCATAATAATATAAAAGTGCATGCAGGGCACTGGAGAAACCACTAGGGACAAAGGGGATGTGAAATGATTTCATACAGTAATGTTATCTTACAGACTACAGTGTACTGTATGTGTTCTGTGTGTTTCACTTTTTGAATTTGCCGCCGGTCTCTGCCCCCGTGCGACGCTGGCAGGGAACGGAGCCTGGCACACAGAGGCATCGGGCGGAGGACACAGCCCCCAGACACAGCGGGGGGACATCGCTGGATCCAGGGGACAAGGTGAGTAACGCTGCCTGGATCCAGCGATGCAATCCCGAGTGTGGCTCAGGGTTACCGCTCTTGGTACAGAACATCCACCCCGAGCCACACTCGGGATTACCGCCAGGGGGGGGGGGGTTAAATGAGCTAAATACACCCCATGTGCATCAAAACAAAAGGTGTGTAAAGTTCTACTTTTCATTTTATTTACAAAACAGCCACATCCAGACTAGAAAATACAACATGCTGTAAAGAAGGACCCTTGCTTTTGGGGTGGAAGCAGTGGTATCTTTGCATAGGTCCCACACACCCCCTAGGGCTCTCCAATCAGAAAGGATCATGATTGCAGAGCTATAGGTCTGACTCAGCAAGTTGGCAAGTCGTCTTTAATTAGTGTAAACATATATTTTTATTGTAAAATCAATTCATTTTAAATGTTATGCTTTCTTGCTGTCTATAGTAAACTATTGGACCATTGCCGGGACAAGGTCATCCATCGCCCAAGACAAAGATGCCAAACCACGCCCCCACCCTTTCCTTGGGGTTAAGGCAGTGGTTCTCAACTCCGGTCCTCGGGACCCACCAACAGGCCATATTTTAAGTATTACCTTGGGGTGATGCAGACTAGATTACTGCAATCACTGAGCAGCAAATGATATCACCTGTGATGTATTTCAGTTATCCTGCAAACCTGGCCTGTTGGGGGGTCCCGAGGACCGGAGTTGAGAACCACTGGGTTAAGGTTAGGGTCAGGGCACCCCCATTCCTGCAATAAACCATTACGCCCATGGCAGCTTCTCCTCCTGCCCACCCCTTGTCCCGGCCCTGAGTAGGACTTCAGTAATTATGTATTTGCTCTTTGATTTTCATAGATCATTGCATTCATTAACTTTTAGGATGAGCAGAGATACTTTGAGGAGTCATTATAGAGGGACCTGAGGTGCATAGTATGTGTTGGTTCATATGTCACATTGACCTGTCTGCACCCTAATTTGTGGAAGGAGCCTAAGATAGGTAGCAGGTTTGGCCTAAATGTTACATCACCCTCTGGTTAAAGTGTTTCTAAAGTAAGAACATTTTTACCTTAATGCATTATTGCGTTACGTTACAGTATCGCCCCCTCACCCCCTCTTATACTTTCCTGAGTCCTAATTCAAACCAGCGATGTGCCGCCTGCAGCGGCGCTGGTCTCATTCTCTCTCCTCACAGGACAGAGAGGCAGTAACGGAAGTCATTGGCTCCTGCTGTTGTCAATCAAATCTTGTGAGGAGGGAGTGGGGACAGAGCCGAGCCATGCTGTATGTGTCTACAGATGCACACAGCACGGCTCAGGAGCAAGCCCGCAAGTGTGCCCCTATAGGAAGCGGCTTCCTATGGTAGTGCACTGAGAAGAGGAAGAGCCTGGAGCGCCAGCGGGGGACCACGGAAGAGGAAGTTTGGGGCCGCAATGCAATACCATTGCATAGAGCAACAGAACAGGTAAGCATAACATGTTTACTATTTAAAGAAAAAGCCTTTACAAACACGAGAAGAATTTTAAATTGAGTGCTTGTAATGTGGAGGGGGCAGAATAAATTGGAGGGATACACTACGCTTCTTAATAACAACTAGTGGTGTGCAAATCACATCTTTCAAAATAGCATTCATGGAAATTTTCCTTATGTACTGCACATTGTCACTGGGTGAAGCAGCTGTCTCACTGAACTAGTAAAGATAACCTTTGGAACTCATTACTAGTTCACTTCTATATCCACTTCAGCCCCGGAAGATTTTACCCCTTTAATGACCAGGCCATTTTTTGCAATACAGCAGTGCGTTACTTTAACTGACAATTGCGCAGTCGTGCGACACTGTGCTCAAACAAAATTGATGTCCTTTTTTCCTACAAATAGAGCTTTCTTTTGGTAATATTTCATAACCTCTGTGGTTTTTATTTTTTGCGCTGTAAACAAAAAAAGGGTGACAATTTAAAAAAAAAAACATTTTTTTTTTACTTTCTGCTATAAAACACACCTAATAAAAATATGTAAAAAAATCTAATTTCTTCATCAATTTAGGCCAATATGTTTTCTGCTACATATTTTTGGTAACATAAATCCAAATTAGTGTATATTGATCTTTGCAAAAGTTATTGCATCTACAAACTATGGGATATTTTTATGGCATTTTTAATTTTATTTTTACTAATAATAGCGGTGATCAGCGATTTTTAGTGGGACTGCGACATTTCAGTGGACAAATCGGACGCTGAGTGACACTTTTTGGGGACCAGTGACACCAATATACTGATCAGTGCTAAAAAAAAATGCACTGTCACTGTATAAATAACACTGGCAGGGGAAATCAAAGGGTTAAGTGAGCTACTAGGGAATGCTTTCTAACTGTGTGGGGGATGGACTGACACGAGGAAGAGAGACATCTGTGTTCCTGATTAGCAGGAATCACAGATCTCTCTCTTTCTGTCTGACCCAATGATGGTCTGCCTTGTTTACATATGCAGACTGCCGTTCTGTGTTTCCTCTGAGTGATCGTGGGTGGCCGGCGGCCATCGCAGCTGCCGGACCCGCTGTGTCCAATCACAGCAGGAGCGGATCGCCATCGGCACGCATGCGAGCCGCAGATCCAGAAGTCATGAACAACATACAGGTACATTGTTTCGCGCAGCCAGGCAGTATATGTGTGGTGGTGATCTGGAAGTAGATATTGGACAACCCACACCAAATATGGCCAAAAGTCCAAATCCAAGCCATTATATAAGAATGAGCCAGTGCACCCATAAGTCTGTGTGTTGGGTCACCACTGCATACTGTATATAAGAACCTTTTCACCATTCATAACCCATTCATAATGTCAGATGTTAATACCATTTTTACAGGTCAACAATAATTTGCCCTCCAAATTGAATTCCATGGCTGGAGTCAGATTTCTAGTGGAGAAAAACTATATAGATTTGTTTATTCTGGATATTATCAGATGTTTTAAAATGCTTCTGACAAAAAAGATACTGACATTATATCATTAGTTGTAGCAGAACTGTTCTTTTTTAAAATTCAGTTAGTTGTTCTTCTACACCTGAAACTCAGATGTTGCTGATATAAAGGATCTGAGAATTCTACTGGTGACCAGATGAGCTTTAGATCCTAAAATTGAAACTGAACCCATCGATTTAATGGTTTGACAAAACAGTTAATTCAAGGCATTCTGTGAATGCTCTCAACCGAACCGTCAAGCCATCAAATGGCTGGTGTCATAACTGATCACAAGTGCAACACCATGGCGACTGCAGATCAGACAGAGGCTAATGGTCCTTTCACACGAGGGGAGCCCGTTTTGACAGGCTCCGCTGCTCAACGGGGATCCATCCATGGATCCCCACTGATCCGGCGGATGACAGGACCGTCTCTGCACTGCAGAGACTGACCTGTCACAGCTCCATTCTCCTCTATGGAGGATCGGATGAACACGGACTGTATGTCCGTGTTCATCTGATGCGATCCACCAGACGGATGGAAAATAGGGTTTCCATCCATCTGTTTTTGGCGGATCGGAGTGGATTGGATGTCAGTGGACATGTCACCGCTGACATCCATCGCTCCATAGAGCACAATGGAGTGTCTGCTCGGGTCCGCCTGAAAAACTGACAGGGGACCCAAATGATCCGCTCATGTGAAAGGACCCTTAGTTTGAAGTTTCCTGGGATTTAAAGTGGAACTTTAATGAAAAGAAAAATTGTGGACAGACATGCTTTTTAATGCAGAAGAGACGTACAGTGTCTCTTCTGCAATAATGTTGCTTATCTGGAACTTAGGTGGAACGCAGGGTACGCAGGGCCACATCCCGATGGTACGCAATCCGACACTGCAGAGTCACTGCAGAGTCGCGGCGACCACGGGAGATTGTACATTCACTGTGCATCTGTTTCTTGGCCGAATAAACCCTTTTTTAAAGAGGCGCGCAATGAGAGTTTTCCTTTTTCTTTCTATAACACACCTGGGAATGAGAGTGGTGGAACTCTAAAAGTGAACGGTGACCACAGCCGAGCGGACATATACCCATGGTCGGGTGAGAGACCGTAAGCGCGTATTGACTCCTAAGACGTATGACGGAGTCAATTGGGTCTGGTAAGTGCGGAACCTTATCTATTCACAGGCGAGCACTAGCACTTTTGAAGACACCTTTTGGAAAGTTGTATATCAACATTACATCACCCAGAGCACTGGAAGGCACCTTTAATATTGGACTAATTATTGCACTTTAAGGTGTAGACCCCAATGGGGTGCTTAAGGACATTATATCGATCACTATTTACATTATATAGGTGATTATTTATGGCGGCATTGCACAGTTGAAAAATTAATTACAGTATACAGGATTTCATTATTGTTTACAGGATTTGCACTGATTGCACATGTCACTTTGTTATATCCCGTTTTGTATCAATTATTGGTGTATTTGCACAGAAAAAATGGAACCATTGTTTACAGAACCTAATTTGTTGCATACAGAATTGCATTGATTGCACGTCACTATAGCATTATTGTGCACTTTATTTTTTGGTAGAAATCTTTGCTGATGATTATAGGATCCTCACTAATCATTAGGAGAACCTGACAGCATAGCAAGTGCTGTTCCCTAGTATACATATATTTTCAAACTCTTTACCATGTTAAAGAATTTTAACAGCAGCTGCTAGGTAACAATTTAGCAATTAGTAGACTGTGGCGTGGGCACCTTTTCATATTTAATGTTGCTTATCTGCCCGCACGCACAGCTCGGTGTAGAATTGCGGCAATGCTGAGATGACTGAACTCCTGTACGTGCATGCGAGTGACGTAATCTCAGCCTGGCCAATTAAAGCAGCTGGGGATCAATACCCTAAATCTGACAGGCTGAAGATGTCAGCGGCTGGAGGGGAGCTTCGGGATATTGCAGTGCTAGAGAGAAAGTAGAACAAAAAAAAATCGCCCATGGGACTTTAATTAAGGCAAGTAAAGGGATACAGAGTGAGGACCCAGGGGGTATGGGTGCCTGAGGTGCTTACCAAAGGAGTGTCCTCCAAATGAATGTAAATGTAGGGTGAGGGAAAAGAGAGACACCATGTCTGCCCTCCCATATAAACCTCCAGCAAGTCCCTGCAGGCTCCACCCCTAACGTCATACAGGTGGTGAATGGTGTGCAACCGCCCACTGATTGGGAAGATCACGCAGGTGCGTAAACAACCCATCACCACCTACATGAACAAACCACGCCCCACTGTGGTGATGGGCTGGAATGCGTAAGTCATGGTAAAGGTGCCATCACGTGATGACACCGCAAAACCGTGGAAGTTGCACCACAGGCATGGAGGCATGACGCTGATGTGCAGGTGACCCCACCCATCTATACAGAGAGGTGGGGGCAGCAAGGGAGGAGACCTCCCCTTTGCACATCGCAGCTCCCATACAGGCGGAACCGCAGCCACCCCTCGAAGCAATCATGCCCGGGACCAGAGACATGTATTGCATGATGGTGTGCAATCGCATGAATAGGCGAATTTAAAAGTGGTGGCCCAAAGTAGGACCAGACCCAAAAGGGCATATGGGTGTCTTCCACCCGGGTTCAGTGCAAAAAGAGAGAAAATAAATACTTGTTGATCTTGTCAGAAATGCAGGGTGCTTGTCACTTCCAGTGAGCTGAATTAAAGCACAAACAATGTAATCTTCCTTCTGTAAACTACCGATCCCCCAAATCTTCATGTAATAAATATGAAAAAAGGAACACATGTTTGAAATTCAGCCTGGGTGTCACCTATGGCTCTTTTCAAAGATACAGTGGAGCAAGTAAGAGTATCCATCCTAAAATAGCAAGCGTGTGTTATTCACTGTATTACCCAGTTAAAATAAAAAGAGAAAAGCCTGAAAAAAATGAAATGAATGCAGCAGATGGGTAAACAAATATACCATTGTGCAAACAGACTTATCTGAAAGATCCTCCCTTTGAGACATGTGGTGATCATTGTCAACTTGTAAATATATAGAAAATCCAGTATCCAGTTCTGCATTATTTATGTAACATTAAAAGATATACTGTACATCGCTTCTAATGTCATTGTCAAAAGATATACAGATTGTAAAGAGTAAGTGTGAACTGTGTGCTTCACATTTTAAACTATTGTAAAATGGGTCCTAAGAGTTAAAAGATGCTGATATTAATTATGTGAATATTTGGTCCTGTAGAGTTGATTTATGACAGAATACAAATGCAAAAGAGAAATGTGTATTTATATACCATTATTGTGATACCTCAGGGCATCAATAAAGGAGCGTCCAATGTTCTTGTGAATTTCATATAACGTGCTATTATTATTTAAACATGAAGAGTAGTTCATGTTTGTGCTGTTGCTCCTGTTCGTTGTGTCTTGCCTGCTTTATGTTTTATCTTTTCCATCTTCCCCAAAAAAATAATAATAATAATAATAAAATGTTTTTTTAAAGAGCCTCCTCCCCCTGTGCCCAGTGGCAAACACATACATAGGTCGCAACCGCATATGTAAATGGTATTGCCTCAAATGTTATAGCGAGAACAAAAATTCTTGCACTAGACCTGCTGTATAACTTTAAACTGGTAACCTGTAAACATCTTTAAACTTATTTAAAGTTACCTTAATTATTCATTAAAGTGTTTGTTTTTTCCAGAAAAATTGCAACACCTGCCATTTCATTCTCTTTGGCCTCTGCTTAAAAATATCTATAATTGTTTGGGGATTGTGAGTAATTTTCTAGCAAAAAAAAAAAAATGATGATTTTTACGGCCCGGCTCTTCCCTCCTCCCCGAGTCCACTCACTTGTGTGATATTAGTGAATTAATATTCACTAATGTCTTCCTGCTTCTCCTCCTGCCCAAACAGGAGGAGCCGATTGGCTGGGAGTTTTAGGGAGGAGAAGCTACGGTGCTTTAAACCTTTAAACCTGTAAACATTTTTAAAGTGTCGCCTGTGGAGATTTTTAAGCACTGTAATTTGATGGCATACCACGAGTGTGCTCAATTTTAAAGTGTGACATGTTAGGTATCTATTTACTCTGCATGACATCATCTCTTATATTTTACCCAAAAAAATTGGGTTATATATTGTGTTTTTTTGCATTGCAATTCATTAAAGTGTGTTTTTTCCAGAAAAAAAATCAACACCCACCATTTTATTCTCTATGGCTTCTGCTTAAAAATATCCATAATTGTTTGGGGATTCTGAGTAATTTTCTAGCAAAAAAAATATGATTTTACATGTAGTAGAGAAATGTCAAAATTGGCCTGGGCTGGAAGTAGTTAAAGCAGTGAATGTTTGCAGCACCAACATAGGCCCTGGCCTGCGGCGGTAGGATCGACATGAAGCACATTCTCCCAAACAGCAAGTTGCAGACTGTCAGTAACATGTTCTCATTTATAATGAATGGTTCCAGACTGATACCCTGCCTGCCAACTCAGTCCAGTTGGGTCCGCATTGATGCTGTCTCTTCATAGTTTGTGTAATTTTTATTGGTCGTAAAAGGCGGTCCCCTAGTTACAAACATCCGACTTACGAAGGACTTACAAATGGAGGGAGACAACAGGAAGTGAGAGGAAATCTCCCCCAAGGAAGGAAAAGTCACTGTTGTAAGGCTCCATGCACACTGTATCTCAAAAACGACCGTTTTTGGTCGTTTTGGCGTTTTTTTTAACAGCCCAAAAAGGCCACTTTATTTTATCCCATGTGCCCATGCACACATGGTCGTTTATTGTCTTTTATCAGCAGTGGCGTTTTTGGGATGTTATCTGAACGCCCTGAATTGGCGTTCAAAAGTCGTTCTCCTGACCACAAAAAACACCAGACGCCGCTAAACGCCGGTATATCGGCGTCTGGCGTTTTTTGCAGTCAATGGAAGTCAATGAAGTAAAAAAAAAAGCCAAAAATCACTGACGCCGAAAAACGCCGCTAAACGCTGCTTACAAAACACTGCAAATAGAACGTTTTGTGAGCAGCGTCTCCTACCCGACGATGAAACAGCCCTATAGCGTCCAGTGTGCATGGAGCCTTAGAGTTATTATGGGAAAAAGGTGTCTCCATTGAAGCTTAATCACCAATCCTTGTTTCCACAACAACCCAAAATTTTCAAAATCCAATTATCATTGGGACAGGAAGAGAGGTGAAATCTTCTGAACAGAAAAATAGACAGCAAAACAAGCATTACAGGGGTGTAACCCCTTCCCTATGCTATCCAAAAAGCTTAAAAATTGTTTTTTTGGCTGAAGCTACACTTAAAAAATGTACCTGTTCCAACTTACAAACAAATTCAACTTAAGATCAAACCTACAGACCCTATCTTGTTTGTAACCCGGGGACCGCCTGTATAGGGTACTGTGTGCTTTGTATACTGGAATCAAACTCCTAGCAGAAAAGGGCATCAGTTTATTTCTACTCTTCTGTTTGTCTGACAACTGATAAAAAGTCACTGTCCTTTTCAGTCTATTTGTCCCCAGTCACAGTATGCCTTGTGTGGTTATGGTGTCTGGGCCTTATATTGTGATAATAACACCAGTCGATTGACTAAGACAAAAGTGAGGCAGCGTAAGAAAGTTGGCCTGGGAGGCAGAAAAATAAATAATAAATCTGGCCCTGTTGAATATTGTATTATTAGACTTGATATGTGGGTGTTTCAAGATTTGAACCTATTATTATTGCTGCAGTATTTTACTAAATATTCTTGTTGATGGTGTAAAGTCAATCATGTTAACCTATGGGAAGGGGGGTGGATCACTAGAAGGCTCACCAAACATAGTTTGTGGAGGACTTCCCAGATTTCTCACTACTGTGCAAAGGACGGAAAGCTTAGGCATAATTCAATTTTTTTTTACATATTCATTTTTTACCTGCACTTATGCAAGTGATCTAAGTACATACAGTCAGGTCCATAAATATTGGGACATCTACACAATTCTAATCTTTTTTGGCTCTATACACCACCACAATGGATTTGAAATTAAATAACAACAAACAATAGAACAACAAACAGAACAACAGAACAATATGGGGAACTCACGGCGAGTTCCGGAGTGCCCCATAATGCACTGCGAGGTCACAGTGTATTGACAGCTGCTGATTGGCCAAAGCATGCACCTGACCTGCATGCTTTGGCCAATCACAGCACAATCTGCTTTGAGATTCCTGATTTGGCCAATCATGGCTCAGGGGGCTAAGTTCATGCCCCACACTATATAAGGCTGATTACACGGTGGCAATATATAGTGTAAGAATAATGTGAAGAATGGAGATAGAGAGAGGTTGAGCTAGATTAGACAAGTTAGTTGGCGTGCAGCCAGGCAGTTTAGTATATATATATATATATATATATTTATATATATACAGCAGTCAGGTCCATAAATATTGGGACATCCACACAATTCTAATCTTTTTGTCTCTATACACCACCACAATAGATTTGAAATGAAACGAACAAGATGTGCTTTAACTGCAGACTTTCAGCTTTACTTTGAGGGTATTTGCATCCAAATCAGGTGAACGGTGTAGGAATTATAACAGTTTGTATATGTGCCTCCCACTTTTTAAGGGACCAAAAGTAATGGGACAATTGGCTGCTCAGCTGTTCCATGGCCAGGTGTGTGTTATTCCCTCATTATCCCATTTACAAGGAGCAGATAAAAGGTCCAGAGTTCATTTCAAGTGTGCTATTTGCATTTGGAATCTGTTGCTGTCAACTCTCAATATGAGATCCAAAGAGCTGTCACTATCAGTGAACAAGCCATCATTAGGCTGAAAAAACAAACCAAAACCATCAGAGAGATAGCAAAAACATTAGGTGTGGTCAAATCAACTGTTTGAAACATCCTTAAAAAGAAAGAACGCACCGGTGAGCTCAGCAACACCAAAAGACCTGGAAGACCACGGAAAACAACTGTGGTGGATGACCGAAGAATTCTTTCCCTGGTGAAGAGTTTGAGATTAGACCGGAAGGACAAAAACTGCGAGTGGTTACCAAATGTAGAACACCACTTGGGAGACATAAGTGAGACCGTTTCAGAAGAGAACTAACAACTAAAACTGTGTGTATGTGGATGGAGGACAAAAGAAGTGGTCCCTTTCTTAAGAAGCCAGTAGGTGGTGTCAACAAAAGGCACCAGAAGGTCCAGAAAACCACAACGACTCGAGTGGCCACGCAAGAAAGAAAAATTCCTACAAAGTTTGTCAACTAAACTGGTGTGGATTACAAAAACGATAGAGAGACTACCAAAA
>BLSH010106108.1:813745-828978 GCA_018402905.1 Glandirana rugosa | reverse complement strand
GATTTAGCGTCACAAGGTCACATGTACAGCGATCGCTAAAAATCAGATCGCTGCACTATGTGATATTGTGACAGGGGGTGACAGGTAGTGAAAGGGTTAACTGGGGGGCGATCAGGGGGCGATCAAGGGGTTAAATGTGCCTATGTGGCCTGGTGTTAGTGTAGTGTTGGTGCACTCACGTTTCTAGATGCTTCTTCTTCCTCTCTGATGTCGAAAAGGACATCAGGGAGGAAGAGGAGTGAACTTCCCCTGCCTCTGTTTACATTTACAGAGGCAGGGGAATAATGTCATTGGCAGGGCGATCTACAGGGCCAGGCCAAAAATCATTGGCCTGGCGCTGTAGATTGAAAGGCCCTCTGCCGAATGCCGTTGCAGCGCCCGCGCCTAGGGGGCGCACGCGCGCACACGGCACGAGTTCGCGGCCGCCGTCGTATGACGGCGGTTCGCATTACAGAGCCACTTTGCCGCCGTCAATCGCCGATCGGCGGTCGGCAAGTGGTTAAAAAAGGCAAGCTAGACTGTGCTTTTTGGGTAGCATTGATGGAGGAGTAGGGAACACAGAACTCTTCGAAGTGGTAGTAGGCTGCTTATCTCAAGCTAGAAAAATGATCGCTCAAAAATGGCAGTCTAGGTGCCCGCCAACTGTAGAAGACTGGGTCAATACGGTTAATGAAACAAAATGGAAGAAGAGTGGAACGTATGTAAAAAGAGGAAAACTGGACAAATTTGAAAAAAATGGGGACGATGGCTGAGGGAAACGGTTTAGGCAGATAATCGAAAGGAAAAAGAAAAAGAAAAGAAAAAATAAAAAAAAAGAGCAAAAGGACAAGAGAATGTGCCAAGGAGTGTGAATGGGATACAAGAAACAAATACAAGATAGATATGTGGCATGAATGGTGTTGAGAGAAAGACAAGATGGGAGAAAATTGGGCATAAGACACTTATATAGAACTAAGACATCTTTGGCTTGTGTTACCAGGGTTGTAAGGGAAAGGGGAGGGGGGATTGATAAGGGTAGATAAGTAATGTTAACAATAAAGATCTGAAGGGTGGAAGGAGAGGGAGGGGGAATGAAAAAGAAAAGAAAATTGAGAAATTAAATATGCCACAATGATGAGACTAAGCTAGAGACATATATGAACATCAAACTGAAATTGATCTCTTGATGATGTCTACTGAAGTGGGGGAAAAAAAAAAAAAAGGGTAGGTGTCCCAATACTTTTGGCAACATAGTGTATGTCCATATGTCACATATACCCGCTCTGTGCAATGGTTTTGCACAGAGTAGCCCTGATCCTCCTCTTCTGGGGTCCCCTGCAGGCACTCCTGGCTCCTCCTCTTCATCAAGTGCCCCAATAGAAAGTGGACACAGACAGGGCAGCTCAAACCCACCCCTTTGTCATAAACTTTGATTGACATCAGCAAGAACCAATGGCTCCCACTGCTATCAATTTGTCCTGTGAGGAGGGAGAGAGCTGTTGCCCTCATGCACAGTGCTGAATCAAGAATGGGCTCAGTTAAGTATAAAGGTGCTGAGGGGGGGATTCTGTGGCACAGGTTTTTTTAATGAAAAATATCTATGGGTAATTTATTGCTGGGAAACTGTGTGCATTTAAATTAATTTAATTTATTATTTATGTGGTCTAGTATAATTCTAGATGTTATGCAATACGCACTGACGCTAGGTGGTGTATTTTTCTTTCTTTGTTTATTTTATGGGATTATTTAAACCGTATTGTAATTATTTAAACCATATTGATTTATGTTGCAGTTTTCACTGATACTTTGTTTCTGATTTGATATAATTTATTGTTCTCTTATGTGCTAGGTTTTTTTTTTCTTTTAATGCAGCAGCCCAGTGGTAAGAAAAAGTATGATATAATCTTACAGAGCACAGAGTGGGGAATTGTAATTTAGTTGAAAAAAAAAAAAATTAGCACTGTATTTGTTAAACAAATTAGATTTTCGCTTTCACAGTAAATACAGCAGATTTCAAATGTAAACAGTAAAATGCTATTATCCCAAATTTGTACCATCCAAAAATAATGGTATTTAAACAGGAATTTGAAATGCTGTTCTTTTTATATTAATATATATCATTTTTCCTTTTTAATTTGCTGAGACATGCTATAAGCCAAAAAGCAGTCTTGTATTTCAGGTTAACTCAGGAAATGTTAATTTATCATGATGTCTAATAAAGTTTTGCAGTTTTGTGTTACTCTTGTCCTATAACTCCATCGATTTTCCAGGGCTTGGGGAAATCTCTGATGAGGTCACATGTGATGTCATGGGAATTACATTTATCACATTGAAAGCGTAGTTTTCAACTGTGATTTCTCACTTTGATCATATGTAAAGTGATAAGGTGCCTACAGAATGTAATGAAACTAATGGCTCTTTGGAAATTTCCTGTATCCTCTTGTTGACAGCCTAGTTTTAGCTAATAGCTGAGCACCCAATTATTTATAAATGTTGGCTCAGCAAAAATCTACCTTATGGTATATTACCACATGAATTAAAGTCAATCTATTCTCTGGGGCTTAAACAATATATATTTAGGAACAATGTACCCTAGCCCTACTCAGTATCATACCCCTCTTCAATGGTTAAGGAATGTAAGGTATAGGTCATGCTCTTTTTAAGTAAAATCCGCAGTAATGAAGATGGTTCAGTTGGTCTATACTTCCATTAACTCTTTTACATCCAAGGGCAGGCCAACACACATTTTGGTGCCTTGAAAGTTAGACCTGTTCCTAGGTATATTTGGCCCGTTGATCCCAAAAATCACACCCATTTTTCCCGATCAGCTCTAGTTTTTTGACTTACAGCATAAATGCCATGTACCACTCTTCTCTCTGGTTACCCGTCAAAAATCATGATATAAATATAGCAAAATACATTTGGATGATTTAGGCAGCACCGTTGTGAAGTAGCCAAAACCTTTACAGTGCTTGATCTGTAAAAATTAAAAGATATGAGTGGCAATATACACACACCTCCTATATGATCAGAACTATAATACAATTAATAACTTACACTTTAGAGTCCAATGTGAAATTACAGATGGAAGTATGTAAACACTCTCACTATATTTGCTAACTTGTAAGCAAAAACACAACTAGGTAACAGAGGAACACGTTGATCAGCAAGATCTTTTCAAAAATTGATTTAAAAAAATATATAAATTTGACCATATCTAAGAAACTAGAGCTGATGCAGTCTAGCCAATGCAATTTACTGAATCATTGCCCCAAATAACCCTAAAAACAGGTCTGAAAAGCAAGCACCAAGAAAAAAAGGTTCCAGGCTCCTGTAGACTGTCAGTGTAGTTACATCTGATACAGGCAGGTAGTTGCTGCATGACAGGAAGTTCAATGAACTACCTAGAGTGCTCATCAGCAAGCTGTCAGTTGCAAAGGATGATGGTAGCTGTAGTTCATTGATTCACAGGGATCTATACATGAATGATGCGCCTGTGTGGGTGGAGCCTTGCATGGCCGCACTCTTTTGAATTGCAACAGCGGGTGCGGGGAGAAGATCCCCAACCCACTGTCACAAGGAAAGGGGGGCGGATTGGGAGAAGAGCAAACAGATGTTGAACATGTTATGCCCTAAATATGGGTGTAACATGTAACATGTTTAAAAAGGTGAGCTTATACTTTAAGATGTGGTCATTTTGTGGGTGTTTCTCCTGTCCTGGCACTTCACATTCTCAAAAATTGTGATGGGTAGTTCAGAAATCAGATGCATTATTTATGCCCCTTGAAAACCTGAAGGACCTGAAGGTGCTCCTGAGATTTGGGCCCCCTCTATACATCTAGGCAGCAACAAAGTCTCACATACGTGGTATCCCCATACTCGAGAGGGGTAGAAAAATGTGTTTTAGTTTAATTGTATGTACGCCTATGCCATGTGTGAAAAATAATTTGTTAAAATAACACCTTTGTGAAAAAAAAATGTGCATTAAATTGAAATTGTAAAAACTGGCATTTTAAGGCCTCAAGAAATAAGATGGGCAGTCAGAAAAATCAAGCGAGTTAAACTGAATATATCATAGTTTGTAGATTCTATACCAGAGATGTAACTAGAACCTTCAGGGCACCAGTAAAAGAAACCATGAAGGGCCACCCTTGCATCGGAGCCCCGAGCTTCCAGTTCTGGGAGGGTGTCCATGGACCTCCTCCCAGAACCCTGCCTCCCGTGTCCCCCCTGGAGCGCACATCCAGCATGCTCTGTGACTGCTGTGTCCTCACAATCACAGATCATGGTAAAGGGCCAATCACAGAAGCCCTTTACCATGTGATCAGGAGATCACATGTAAACAGTCTTGTTGGTTATTGTCAGTCCTTTCCTCCCACTGTGTCTGTGTGAGGAAAGGAGAGCCATTAACCGGCAAGACTGTCAGTATATTGTTTACACTGGTAATCAGGGCCCTGATTATCAGTACAGCCCCATCATTGCCACCTATCAGTGCTCATCCAATCAGGGCCTCCTCAGCAGGACTCTGAACTGAGAGTATCTCTCTCATACAGCCCAGAGCCTGTACTGACAGTTCCCTCTCCCTCACACAGATAGGAGAGAGCTGATCTGTTCCTCTTCCCGACCCTCTCCTCCTGTGTGTGCACAGCGGAAAGTGTGAAGCCCTGCATCTAAATGATCAAATTCAGCTACTGGGCTTCACACTTCCAATGGTGCACGCAGGAGAAGAGGGGCGAGAGGAGAAGGAGCAGATCGGCTCTCTCCTCTCCCATCCGTGGGAGGGAGGAGGAACTGTCAGTGCAGGCTCTGAGCTGTATGAGAGAGACACTTTCAGCTCAGAGCCCTGCGGCCAGCAACCCCCCTGGGGCCCCCCTGACAGTGGAGGAATGCTACGGCCCGGTTGCAAAATTGATCTTTGCGACCATGGTAGTTCTGACACTGCTCTATACCAATCACACAGGCTAAATAATATACACTTATTTGTTTTGCTTTTTTCTTTTTTACAAAAGAAATGAAGCAGAATACATTGTGGTGTAATTTTTCAAAGAAAGATTATTTTTATTTTGCAAAGTTTAATAGCAGAATCTCAGTGAAAGTTTTTTTTCTTTCAAAATGTTTGGTCTTTTTCCATTACATACTGTAAATAAAAGCTCCTCCTATCTCAAAAAATTATATAAAATTCATGTGAGTACACTGTTGCATTACCAAGTAATTGTCAGTCAAATATCACAGTGCTGAAAAATGGGCTAGGCAAGAAAGGGGGTTTAATATGCTGTTTTTCAAGTGGTTAATGAACTAACAAAAAAAAGTTCCTAGGCAAAACAAATCTTCATAGATGACAATGAAGATAACAGAGAAAAATGTTTGTCAGTGGTAGACATTCACATGGATGCTTTGTAGCTCCTGTGTGGAGGGATAAAATCCCAGGCACTTTCTGGTGCCTGGAGGGCCGAACGTGCCACGTTCAGCTGTGAATACAAGTGAATGACTGTAGGTGGCCATGTTCAAATAAAAGCCAATGGCTTCTGCATCCATATTTACCTATGCATTCATGTATGGCATTTTTCCTGAAACATACCACTCAGCATGCGTGGGTAAACACCAATGCAGAAGTAAATCAGTGTTTACCCAAGTACAGCCACCAAATCTATAACAGACATCAAGCCTGAGACTGTAGATCTGTAGAAACAGCTTGTGAATATTTAGTGCCAGTATCAGCAACAGGAATCAGCAGTAGGAATAGACAGGAGGGGACCTGAGGGAAAGGGCACAGGGGGAGGAGTCAATATACAGAGAAGAAAAGGGCTAGAACAGGGGTCCTCAAACCTTTCAGTATGAGGGCAGCAATGTGTATTTTACAAATATTCGAAGACCGAAAAAAGCAGTCTTATTAATCAATTAAATTAAATGAAGTTTTACTTTTTGTAATTGGCATGATATGACTTAGTAAAACTAAGCAAAAATATTCAAAATAAACTTGAACCAATCAGAGACCCATCAAACGCCCTTCTTACATTGGAGTCCCAATCAGAGTCTCCCATTAATTTGAGTCGCCAATCGAGTCCCCATCAGTCTCCTCTTGCAATGTAGTCCTCATCAGAGTTCCCCCATACATCCAGGTCCCCATCAGTGTCTCCTCTTACACCAAGGGACCTTAATAAATCTTGCACTGGGCTGAATTTGACCAGAGAACTAGAGTGACAGATTGTTCCGGGCAGGGAGAGCAAAAAAAGAGAGGCTGGATGGGCGGGGCTGGTGATATAACACAGACATCATGGATAGCGTGAGACAAATGAAGGAGGGGGTAGGAAGGGAAGGTAGGAAGGGTGGGAAGGAGGGGTCCCACATGGACATGGGGGGACCATATGAATGTAGACGAAAGAGAAGGACATATTAAATAATAGGCTGTTAAGCTGGGTAGAAAAGTGAGTGCATGTGCACAGAAGCCACTGTCAAGTGGAGGAGCAGGCAATGCAGTGTTTATCTAGGGAAGCACTGACTAGTGACTACCAATATATAAACATGTGAAATTTTTGCACTACATTTTAAGATAAAACTGAAATAAAAAGTGAAAGACAAAGACAGCTGCTGGCACAGGTCAACAGATACAAACCTTCTACAAATAATTTACACAAAATGCAGCACTTATCACAAAAAAAAATGTATTAAATCAAGTAGCAAAAAACACATAAAAAGAATAAATCCTTTCCAAGAAAAAGTCCATGCATAATGTTATTTGCAATTGAAAAATAGTCCTCAACTTTGCAAAAGCTGCTTCCCACGATCATGAGAGAAGAAAAAAACAAAAACATAGGATTTCAGAAGGGCAGGCTCCAAAGAGAAAAATCAAGAAGACGACACCACAGAAGTCCAGTGAAAATGAAAGTGAAGGTGGATGCTTTCCAGAGATTATTGGCTTTTAAACAAATGAAAAGCCAGAAGCACTTTAGAGGGATGAACCCTAAATTAATCTGCAATGGATGATGGCACAGCCCTCTAACTTCCGACTCCACTCCAACTTCAGGCGATGATGTATACCATTCCCTCTTGTAAGCATTCAACAGTTACCTAGATGTGGTGGAATGCCGATTTAACAGCTGCATCGTGGTAATTTTCTGATGCTCTCCAAAGCTCTGCAGGATGCAAAGACATCTACAGTATCTCACCCCTCACATTTTTGTAAATATTTTATATCTTTTCATGTGACAACACTGAAGAAATGGCACTTTGCTACAATGCAGTGAGTGTACAGCTTGTATAACAGTGTAAATTTGTTGACCCCTCAAAATAACTCAATACACAGCCACTGTCTTAATCGCTGGCAACAAAAGTGAGTACACCCCTAAGTGAAAATGTCCAAATTGGGCTCAATTAGCCATTTTCTCTCCCCGGTGTGAATGGGGAGCAGGTGTGTTCAATTTGGTGTGATCGCTCCCACTCTCTCATACTGGTCACTGGAAGTTTAACATGGCACCTCATGTCAAAGAACTTTGAGGATCTGAAAAAAAAAAGAATAATTTCTCTACATAAAGATGGCCTAGGCTACAAGAAGAGTGTCAAGACCCTGAAACTGAGCTGCAGCATGATGGCCAAGACCATTCAGCAGTTTAACAGGACAAGTTCCACTCAAAACAAGCCTCGCCATGGTTGACCAAAGAAGTTGAGTGCATGTGCTCAGCGTCATATCCAGAGGTTGTATTTGGAAAATAGACGTTTGAGTGCTGCCAGCATTGCTGCACAGGTTGAAGGGATGGGGTCAGTGCTCAGACCATACGCTGCACACTGCAAAGCCTGCAAACAGTTTGCTGAAGATAAGAAGACTAAGGACAAGGATTACTGGAACCATGTCCTGTGGTCTGATGAGACCAAGATAAACTTTTTTGGTTCAGATGGTGTCAAGCGTGTGTGGCAGCAACCAGGTGGGGAGTACACAGACAAGTGTGTCTTGCCTACAGGCAAGCATGGTGGTGGGAGTGTCATGGTCTGGGGCTGCATGAGTGCTGCCGGCACTGGGGAGCTACAGTTCATTGAGAGAACCATGAATGCAAACATGTACTGTGACATACTGAAGCAGAGCATGATCCCCTCCCTTCGGAGACTGGGCCACAGGGCAGTATTCCAACATAATAATGACCCAAACACACCTCCAAGATGACCACTGCCTTGCTAAAGAAGCTGAGGGTAAAGGTGATGAACTGGCCCAGCATGTCTCCAGACCTAAACCCTATTGAGCATCTGTGGGGCATCTTCACCAGCTCAGTGATGTTGTCATGGAGGAGTGGAAGAGGACTCCAGTGGCTGCCTGTGAATCTCTGGTGAACTCCATGCCCAAGAGGGTTAAGACAGTGCTGGAAAATAATGGTGGCCACACAAAATATTGACACTTTGGTCCCAATTTGTACATTTTCACTTAGGGTGTACTCTCTTTTGTTACCAGCGGTTTAGACATTAATGGCTGTGTGTGGAGTTATTTTGAGGGCACAGCAGATTGACACCGTTATACAAGGTGGACACTCAATACTTTACATTGTACAAAGTAATTTCTTTGGTGTTGTCACATGAAAATATATAATAAAATATTTACAAAAATGTGAGGGGTGTACTCACTTTTGTGAGATACTGTATCTTATCCACAGGAGGTTTAAACTCTTGTCAGTTTATTTGTATTTTTAAAAGGATTTTCAGATTCCATCACTTCCTCAGCTGACTACTGGTGCCATCCCATGACACCAACCTCCACAAGTCCCACCTTCCCCTCTCTGCTAGCACAACACTTGCTGAGGGAATAGTATGGTGCACCGTGCAGGCAGGGGTGGGTCTAGTGCTATAATCTACTGCCCTATCTGCAAGTGCTAAGCCACTAGCGGTCTCCTGCAATACATCCAGTTGTGTATTTTCCCACCTTATCCTGGATTTGACCAAGCCTGTACAAAGTGTGCCTGCACTGTGGTTTGTAGTTTTCACCAGGGACACATGTAACAGGGTTACTATACAAGTGTGAGACAGATGTCACTCAATAACAGGGAGTTCTTTTACAACGATCATGGTGGCAGGATCATAAGGTATTCTTTTACTGAAAGCTGAAAATGTTAAAATATCAAAAACAACTTTTGTTATCGTATTAACATGTTAAAGGTTCTCTGAGATATTTGGGATTGGGTTTAGATCTACTTTAATTTACAAGGTATACTTTTAATTATATATACTTTTATGCAACGGTTTTAGTTTGTAGTTGTTAACATTCAGATCGGTTTCCCTGTTCCTAAGATGCCGTAAGGTTTGTCTTTTCCAAATAATTCCAGCACAGACCTTGAAACAGTCAAAAGGCACTTGCTATGAATTGCTTCAGAGTTAAGCCTAGTACATACGGGCCAACAGAAACTGGCTGACACTCGGCCCATGTGTACTGTCAGTCTGACAGAAGCCAACCATTTGGCCAGCTTCTGTTGAGGGGGCATGACCAAAAAAGGTCTGCCGACCAGCTTCGGATCAACACCCTCAGCCAATGGCTAGGAGCACTGACTGGAGGGTTTTGATGGTGACAGTCACCCTGTCAGAACACAATAGAACAGCAGGGGATCTCACTGTACTAACATCAGATAGTAAGTACAGTGGCACCTCTGAGCGATCAGTTTTTTTTTCATTCAGCCCTGCTGGGTTGAACAAAAAAAAACTACTAGTATGTACGAGGCTTTAGTGTTCCATCTACATATCTCTTCAAAAGGCACATCCCAACAAACTGTACTGAGTTTCTGATAGGGGGGAGCAACTTCAAAAATTGAACCTAACTCATAAATTGTGCCAACCTACAGAAAAGAATATGAAGATAATGTAATTAAACTTTTTCATAAATATATATAACAAAAAGGTTATTGAGCAGGTCTGGACCTCACACAGTTTTTACACATGAAATAAGGTGTTGTAATGTGCCCAGTGCTCTAGGCTGTAATAGTATATATTAAGTTGAAATATTAAACTTATGAAGTTGGTTAACAGGTGCTTTTGCAATCCACGTTTTGTTTTATAAGTAATCTTTATTATTTTTACAGAAGAATGGATACTTATACAGGCCATCTATAGTATGTCGCAAACAGTACAGTATTAAGCAGAGAATATTAAAAGTTCTAAGAGTTTGTCACAAAAACACATTTTTAAAAGAGAATGGGCATCACATTAATAACAGGTGATTAGTCATTAGATCCTAGAAAAATGTCAGATGTTGCAATTATTGCTGATATTTTATTAATGTCATTTAATGACAGCCAAATAAATATCCTGTGTTTTACATTTATGTCCCTGTAAAAAAATACTTGGTCTTAGAAATCCAAAGTGTCTGTCCATAACTTGTTATTTAATCATCTGTCGTGTACTATAGCTGGAGATCCAGATTCCAGACACACCTAATAAAAAAGCTGCTCGCTCTATTAGTGCGTCCGTTCCATTGATAATTATTTTCCCGGCCGTCTGGATCTAGAGAAAAAGAACAAAAAAATAGTCTGCAATGCACATTAGCACTTAAAACTATGTAGAATAAAAGTATAGACATTTTAATGGATAACCAGAAATTTGCACAAGATACATTTGGGTTGTTTTAAATTAAAGTAGAGTAAGGGCTGTATACTAGAGCTGGCCATACACTAGAAGATTTTCCAACAAATGTGTGTATGAAAATTCTCAGTACATTTGATGATGTGGTGAATGCCGTTCAAAAGTACTTCAACATTTCCTTTGCTTTTAACGTTTAATTTTGGAATGAATGGACTTTCCTGAAGAAACACGTAGTGTTTTCTATGCTGCTCCTTGAAAATTGTGAAAAAGTCAAAAAAGTGACTGGCCAGCATTAGGAAAGAGAATGTTCACTTTGTACAAAACAGTAAATGTTGCTTCCACATGATTGGATAATTGAAATGAACACAGCTTCAAATTATTAGTGTTAAAACTGGTAGAGGCAAAAATGGACATGTCTGAATAAGATGACCCAGCTCTTCACGTGACCTGACATAATTTTTCTGGAATGAAAGTGGTTCTAAAGCAGGGATATGCAATTAGCGGACCTCCAGCTGTTGCAGAACTACAAGTCCCATGAGGCATAGCAAGACTCTGATAGCCACAAGCATGACACTCAGAGACAGAGGCATGATGGGACTTGTAGTTTTCCAACAGCTGGAGGTCCGCTAATTGCATATCCCTGTTCTAAAGGCAGGGGTGCCCAACCTTTTGAAGAGCGAGGGTCACTTAACAGACTTGGTAACCGGTCGTAGGGCACAATAAGCGGAGCAGGCGGATGACAGGTATGTGTCCACTCTGCATATGCACAGCAGACATGGACACAGCCCGCTCTACTCTATGGGTCCTCAGATCCAATCCGCCCAGATGGAAAGGGACGGATCCCCTTCTGTTTTATTTTTATAGCGAAACAGAGTCAAGCTTGTGTAAATGGACACAAGTTTGTTTACATCTGCAACTCCATAGAGGTGAATGGAGGGTACGATTGGGTTGGACCGTTCATGTGAAAGGGGCCTAAGGGCTGCTTTCACATTGAAGCACTAAAGGTTACCCGCACAGCACGTGCAGCACAGTGCACCGGAGGCTTTCCTGGGTTAGCTGCACATTGCCATAGACTTCTGTTATATCCTGCAGGTGTGGTACACTTTCCAAAAGTGAGCCAAACCCACAGGTAATAACAGAAATCTATGGCTCAGGTGTACTGCGCTGCAACAGGGGATCAGTTTGATCAGCAGCCCAGTAACCACTGCAGAACAGATATGCCTATACAGTTGTATGCAAAAGTTTAGGAACCCCTGACAATTTTCAGGATTTTCATTTATAAACATTTGGGTCTTTAGATCAGCAATTTCATTTTGATCTATCAAATAACTGAAGGACACAGTAATATTTCAGTAGTGAAATTAATTTTATTGGATTACCAGAAAATGTGCAATATGCATCAAAACAAAATTAGACAGGTGCGTAAATTTGGGCACCCTTGTCATTTTGTTGATTTGAATACCTGTAACTACTTAGCACTGATTAATTGGAACACACAATTGGTTTGGTGAGCTCATTAAGCCCTGAACTTCATAGACAGGTGCATCCAATCATAAGAAAAGGTATTTAAGGTGACCAATTGCAAGTTGTTGTTCTCTTTGACTCTCATCTGAAGAGTGGCAATATGGGGGTCTCAAAACAACTCTCAAATGACCTGAAAACAAAGATTGTTCTACATTATGGTTTAGGGGAAGGCTATAAAAAGTTATCGCAGAGATACAAGCTGTCAGTGTCCACTGTGAGGAACATAGTGAGGAAATGGAAGACCACAGGCACAGTTCTTGTTAAGGCCAGAAGTGGCAGGTCACATAAAATATTGGAGAGGCAAAAGCAAAGGATGGTGAGAACGGTCAAAAACAGCCCACAGACCACCTACAACATCAACTTGCTGCAGGTGGTGTCACTGTGCATCGTTCAACAATTCAGCGCACTTTGCACAGGGAGAAGCTGTATGGGAGAGTGATGCGAAAGAAGCCTTTTCGCAACACACGCCACAGACGGAGTCGCTTGAGGTATGCAAATGCACATTTGGACAAAGATTGAGTTATTTGGTCATAACAAGGGGCGTTATGCATGGCAGCAAAATAACACAGTGATCCAAGAAAAACACTTGCTACCCACAGTAAAATTTGGTGAAGGTTCCATCATGCTGCGGGGCTGTATGGCCAGTGCCGGTACTGGGAATCTGGTTAAAGTTGAGGGTAGCATGGATTCCACTCAATATCAGCAGATTCTTGAGAATAATGTTGAGGAATCAGTCAAAAAGTTGAAGTTATGCCGGGGCTGGATATTTCAACAAGACAACGGCCCAAAACACTGCTCAAAATCTACTTGGGCATTTATGCAGAGGAACAAGTGCACTGTTCTGGAATGGCCACCCCAGTCCCCAGACCTGAATATCATTGAACATCTGTGGGGTGATTTGAAGTGGGCTGTCCATGCTCGGCAACCATCAAACCTAACTCTACTGGAGCTGTTTTGTAAGGAGGAATGGTCCAAAATACATTCACCCAGAATCCAGACACTCATTACAGGCTATAGGAAGCGTCTAGAGGCTGTTATTTCTGCTAAAGGAGGCTCTACTAAATATCAATGTGATTTTTCTGTTGGGGTGTCCAAATTTATGCACCTGTCTAATTTTTTGATGCATATTGCGCAACTTCTGTTAATCCAATAAACCTCATTTCACTACTGAAATATTACTGTGTCCTTCAGTTATTTGATGGGTCAAAATGAAATTGCAGATCCAAACACACAAATATTTATAAATGACAATCATGGAAATTGTCAGGGGTTCCTAAACTTTTGCAGACAACTGTATATACACTGTGATTTTAGTAATGAACTTACCTGTAAATAACAGTCTTCCATTCAGGTATCGCCGGCTGTTGCTGTCCCAGGCAGAGTGAATTTGGTATCACTCCACCTGTGACAGGAACCAGCGCTATACAGGAAGCATCGGCTTATGCGGTTCTTCTCCGCAGCTGCATGCTTCCTCTACCGCTGGCTTCATTGACAACACTGATAGTCAGGCACCCCTGGCTAAAATATTTTTTTTACCTTAATGCATTAACTGTATTAAGGTAAAAAAAATACTTCTGAGTGCAGGTCCCCCCAGCCACTCCCTATACTTACCCAAGCCCAATCTCGAGCCAGCAATGTACAGAAGAGCAGCAGCTCAGTCATGTCTCATTGTCTCAGAGACAGCAGTGAAGCCATTAGCTCCTGCTGCTGTCAATCACAACCAGTGAGGAGAGAGTGGGGGCAGGACACACAGAAATGGCTTGAGAGCCAGCCCACATAAGTGCCCCCATAGCAAGCAGTATGGTAGGTACTTTGCAGGGGAAAGAGCCAGGAGTGCTGGCAGGGGGCCCAAAATGAGGAGAATCAGGGCTGCTATTCTTTTTCAATGCAGTAGAGCAGCACTTAGGTGCCAGTGTAAACCACAGTTTCCCCAGTCATCTGACATATAGAATATGCAAGGGCGCTCGCACTTGCATGCCTGTCAAATTAGGATGTGCAGCTGTGTCCGTACAGCTGCTGTGTCTACATTCACTTACATGGGGTAACACAGCTCCGGGAGGCTCCAGCCTCGCAAACAAACATCATTCACAGCGCATGGCTCTCAGCACCTGTGTGGATGAGGCCTTGCTCTTAAATTAAGGTTTTCTGGCTAATTACTTAAGGAACAACTCATAAAAAATTGTTTCTTGGTGAAAAGGAAAGTACCAAGAAATGTATAGTATCCTCAGCGCTGAGGAGGACCTAAGAGTTTGTTTTGGACTGAATTTTGGCTGTCTAGACAAAATAAAAACTTTTGCTCAGTGAGAATTTCAACATCCCATAATGAACTGTATACAACAGTCATTGGCCATTGCAGCTCACACAATATAAAAAGCTCCTCTCCCAGCAGCCCTTTGTCAGTGTGTGGGAGATAAGTGTGAGGGAGAGCTGGCAGTATTTCAGGGACACAGTTGTCCATGTAGTGTGTTACTACCCCTTTACAATGCTATATACAGCTCTATATTCAATGCTGTATATTTCCACTGATACACATGCCCCCTGCATTCACTTTGCTCTAACAAAATGTTTGTATTTTTTGGGGGTGTGTTGTGTTGTGTGTGTGAGAGCAACAACTTCTGTTGCTGTGTTGCTGCTGTTTCCCTGTTCCCTGCAAGTCAGATCTAAGCCTATAAAAGGGATAATGTCTGATTTAAATGGAAACTAAATCAAAAACAGTAGTTCTTGAATTACAATGTACAATGATGTTATGGAGAAGGTAGTGGCAAAAATGTCCTGAGCCATAATAAGATCTCCAGTATGATTGCAGCCTGGGCTACAATTGATTAAATCAGATCCTCTTAGCAGGTGACTACTTTGAGTTAATGGGACCTGTCAGCTTATTAGTAGTACTTGATCCAACAGGTATAGCATACATAAAGTAAATGCCCACTTATGTATTAATATGTGACGCATTTAATGTTCATCATTGCTATATATATATATATATATATATATATATATATATATATATATATGATCCGCTTTCACGATATGTGACACGGCGTATATATATATATATATATATATATATATATATATATATATATATATATATATATATATATCGATATGTGACACGGCGTATATATATATATATATATATATATATATATATATATATATATATATATATATATATATAT
>BLSH010106108.1:784047-812657 GCA_018402905.1 Glandirana rugosa | reverse complement strand
TTTCGCCTAGCAGCAAAAGGGTCGCAGGTTCGAATCCCGACCACGACACTACCTGCCTGGAGTTTGCATGTTCTCCCTGTGCCTGCGTGGGTTTACTCCGGGTACTCCGGTTTCCTCCCACAATCCAAAGACATGCTGGTAGGTTGATTAGATCCTGTCTAAAGTTGCCCCTAGTATATGTATGAATGTGAGTTAGGGACCTTAGATTGTAAGCTCCTTGAGGGTAGGGATTGATGTGAATGTACAATGTGTATGTAAAGCACTGCGTAAATTGACGGCGCTATATAAGTACCTAAAATAAATAAATAAATAAATATATATATATATATATATATATATATATATATATATATATATATATATATACACACACATATATTATATGCACACACACACACACATACATCATTATTTTACTGTTCCACTGTTTAAATGAGTAGTGATTATAAAAATGGGCCCCACCTTGATTTGTAATAAAGAATAAAAATGGTTCTCCACCATTTACTAAGGGGTCCCCCCATGCAGCATTCTAGTGAAGGGCTCACCCCTATGATTCCTGCTGTTTTTCAGGCTATTTATTTTTCACAGCTCAAGCACAATAAACAGACAGAACATATTCAAACATAACATGTACATTGACATCAAGCAGATCATACATATACTGTACTGTACATATAAGCATCTTGCTATTACAGACATACAATGAAAACTGCTATGCATACACCAAGGTGTACCTGAATTACAATCTATGTGGTTAAAATGACCAAAGATGGTCTGAATCTCGGCTAGTCCCTGTTGAACCATGTATGGGCAGGTTGAATGTACTTGGGTACAACCAGCCTGTCAGATTTTACTGACTGTGCTGATGGCGGAATTGAGCGATTTTCTTTCCTGCAACTGCAGTAAAAACAAAATGCTCCATCTATGGCCGTCTTTAGACAAAGTTTTGTGAAGTGTTGGCAAAAAGGGTCTACAATCAGAATGTCATGTCCTCATGATCCCTGCTTTTCAACAAAAAAAGAGTTCCCATTCATTGAATGGTAAAAATGTAGTGGGGTGTAATACTGTGCTTATTAGTGTAACCAAGGAAAAATTACAGATATTTACTATGAGGGTCTACCTCTGTTTAACCAGATTTGATAGTTTGATACAATTTGAGCACTTTACTAAAATTAACAATAATAATAATAATGTGCGCCTGAGTGTCTTCTACAAAAGTTAAAAAATATACAGGTTTATCAAATTCAATCATAAAAGTAGCCAAGGGAAGGTGTACTTAAAAGTTCAGAAAAATATGTGGGGAGCCTTAAAGAATTCAAATTATATAGTATAAGAAATTCTTCTATAGGATACCACCATTATTTAAATGAAACTGGTACTGAGAGAAGTATGTAGGATGCCACTGCTGACCTTCTTCTGAACATGCAAGTTACCGGTTTATCATGCTGATCCAATGAATAGTTTATTTTTGTAGCTACTAACTCCACTGAGGAGTTCTGCCTGTTGACTCAGATTAAAGGACAGAAGGTATTGCAGCCATGAAATTAGCAAGATAGCCAGGCCTCTAGCATTTTCTGTAGGAGGTCAGACTTTCATTAACAAAGAGAAAAAGGGAAAACTGATGGACTGAAGGATCTTTAATTCTGGACAGTCTACGCCTGAATTGATAAAAGCAGTAACTAACAAGAACGACCTTCCAGTCAGCTACTGCATTAAATAGTTGGTACAGGAAGAGGTTATATATCGCGAGTTTACCTTGGCTAGGAAAACAAAAAAATTAAATGATCTCATGACTTAAAGTAAACCTGTCTTTCCCCATGAAGACTTGTCAGAGCTTACACAGGGAGATGAGCTTACACAGGGAGAAGAATTCCTACCCTGACTCTGTGCCACAAAGTACCTAGCACAGTCACATGCAAGAGGCAAAGCCATATGCTCATCCATACTCGGAAAGACTATTCTGCTCATGGACCTCATGCAGCCAAATAAACATGGCCTAGAGGTAGTTCCCCAAGCCAGGTTCGGCAACCTGCATGTCATGAAGTGCCAAACATGTATTTGCATCCTCAGCTTGGTAAATGTATGCAAGACCACCATAATAATTTATGGTGCTGTTACCTGGCATATAGAAGAGTACCATTCTGGGCATCAGAACTGGAGGTTTGGCTGTGGAAATGTCATCTAAAGCATGTTTACTGGACTGAACTATAATTATACTGTATTTTTGCTACAGGAGTTTGGGCAGGAGCAGACTTAGAATAGTACACTAAAAGGTTTACGTGTCATTTAAGTATAAAAAGAAAAGGTTATCTTAATACATTTTTTCAGACAGACTGGCCTGAAATTCCCTTTTCCAAAATAAATTGATCATTCACAAAATTAACAATGAAACATTTTGTCTATAATAAAATATGCCATGCAAAAATGTCAAGCCTACCTACATTAACGTATAAGTCTTTCTAATTTCTACAAATCTCATTTTATCCTCGTTCCAAATGAAGTCATATTATTATTCTGCCAGCCTGTGGAATAACGTGTGACTGCAGTCTACTGTGTTAATATTAAACAAGATTTAAATTGGATAAGAATGCCTGTATTTTTTTGAGGACCTAAATGAATAGCAAACTGACAATCAGTCTTGTATAAATAGTACATGAATACAAAACAGAAAATCATAAATTTGCCTTATCCTAATCAAATAAACTGTGAAAAGATGTCAATGTGAAAAGATTCCAACCTTCTTGTTGCTATTGGTAGCTTACAGTGTATATGATTGGTTAGTACAAACATATAATTTGTTAAGAGATGTTAAGAGAGTTTAATGCGCTGCATAAATTGTCGGCGCTATATAAATCCCGTATAATAAAAAAAAAGATTATGTGAGTGAATTTGTACCATTAGTTGAAAAAAAAAAATCTGAAAATTGTACTATTTTGGTTTTTACTGAAACTAAATGTTAAAAATGATAAGTGATGCATGAGATGTTACCCAAAAGCACTATTAGAATGCAGTGCACATAGTAGAAAATGTCTCTTTCTCCTGCAGATGTCACTTCTATACGAGTGACAGGAACTTCAGTCCCCCCCCCGTGTAAATGTAATTTCCAAGTTGCATTCATATTCAGGTAGCAAAGTTAAAAGATACCATCAAAACAGGAATGGTACCTTAGTAGAATGATGTTCTGTGCTGCAAATCACATTTTAAACAACCTCAGAGGTCACTGAACTAACAGCTTTACCTTTCCATAATAAATGATTTTTATTTCACTGCCGGAACAAATAAAATCAAACTTCTTTGTAAAACACATACCTGCAATAATCGAATGTATCCTGGGGTAATTCTTCGGTAGCACAAAACCATGTTCAGAGAAAACTTTTGATAAGGGATGCTGAAATATTTAAAATATAAAACATTTAACCAGGGATTGCTCAGAGATGTTGGACTAGGCAACAGAAACAAAATCTATCCTGCACACACACTGTACTCTGACCTTGCACTGCACTGCACATAAGCCTTTTATGTCTCAATGTCTTGCCGGTATATAAAGCATATGCTAAACCAAATTGCATAAGCTGTCACATGTTATCAATAAGAAAGGCTTATGTGCTGGCAGAATACTTTAAATGCCAAGCCTCATGCAGAGTACCTTCATAATATTATACATCTGTTTGAGACTAAAATTCAGCAGCCAAGGAAATGAAGATCTGATCTCTTTTATATTGCACATGTCAGTGGTGGTGAACATATTTAAATGGGAAGGATTTACATGATAACATTATAGATGTGCGTAGTGCAATTCTATGCTGGGTTTCATACAATCTGCTCAGATTACCTATACTGAACCCAATTATGTTAGTGTTAATATCTAAAAGCGATATCAAGTGCAATGACTACACTTTTATATACAGTATATAGAGCAGAGGTTGAATTAAAAACACATTCTGCAACCTTAAAGTGGCACTCTAGGCCCAGCATTTTCCTGTAGTTTTGTTAGAATAAGAAAGAATCTCAACTCAATCAATTTATTGTTGTCTGCATCGTTGTTTTTTTTTTTAAAGGTGTTTATTTTGCATTTTTCATTCTAAACACATAGAGACAATTTACAAGTAACAAGGAAAAGAAGCGCCATCAACAGGCTATGGCATAACAGTTGGCTACGCAGAGCCCATGAGATTCACTAGTAGAATAGTTTACATAGGCCGAATGGGCCCAACATACTCTGAACAACGAGAAACAACCCCCCCCCCCCCCGCCCCAAGCCACCTCTCCTTCCTTCCACCCTCCCTTTAACTCAACCCTAGCTCCGTTGATAATGGCATGCCAGGGTCCATCAATCCTTCACAACACCCAATCACACTACCTTGCACACTAAGCTCTCTCTGCAGAACTAAAAGAAAAACAGCGACCCGTTCCCTAAAAGGTATCTGATCTGCTGACTCGTGGCAGAGCTGTCTAGCCATGGCTGCCAGATTTTGGTGAACTTCTTAGCACAGGCTCTACCTTTGTAAATAACTTTATAGGTCTGCATCGTTGTTGATGATATTCCTATTCACCTCTTATGCAAGACATAAAATAAGAAATGGGGAAAAAATCTCCCCAACATAACAGAAAATTGTATAATTGATATTTGTCAATGCAACAAGTGTCTTTCCTCCTGCTTCTTGTTCTAGGGCAACTGTTGCACTTACCCCCCTTCCCGCAATCGCGATTTATCCGTCCAGGCGGCATATGATGTCTGGTCAGGATAACTGAACCACCGCCCGGCCGTCATCTGTCTATAGGCCGGGCAAGAAGCGGTTAAAGGATAAATTCATTTTTGGGAAAATGTTACATGTCCCATCTGTTTTTGGTGGAACATGTAACATGTTTCCCAATGCTGCAGCCAGTGTGCGATCCCCCCTCCTCCCTGTGACAGCAGTATGGGGAGAAGTTCCCTGTACTAGCTGTCACTTTGAAATCAGCACAGCTATGCGGGACTCTGCCCACAGCTCTGTGTGTGAATAAACTACAAGCCCTGACATCCTTTGTGGCTGTTGGCTTGTAGTTCTTCCTATTCATTGTTGGCGGGTGTTTTTTTTTTTTTTAACAACCACCCCCCCGGTCAGCCGGCGGCACCACCCCCTTCCCCACACTGTCGCCCCGGTCACCAGCAGTGCGCCTGAGCCCACACTTTTTTGAAGCCTATTAGAGCCTCTGGCACTATTAACATGCTTCAAAAAAAAAAAAATATTGCAATCCATGCATCCAGCGCCCTGCATGTAGATTAAGGGACCGGACGCATGGATGGGGGGGCGGCGCCTGTTCGCCCCTAATGGATGGGCCGCCACTGTTCCTGTTAGATTGCATCTACTTGACCATACGGGACGTACGGGCAAACAGATGCTCTGACAGATCTGGAGGAGACCTGCATGTCACCAGCGATCTGCTGATCGCTGGTGCAATGCTTTACAGGCTCCAAAAAAATATTATTAATAAATGCACATTTTTTTTTTACCTGCAAAAAAAATGTGCATTTATTATTTTTTTCTAAAAAGTGAACTTATCCTTTAACTATTAAAAATATCACAAGGCAGCGTATTGCTGTATGTTGTGACGCACTTCAATGACAGATGGGGTTGTGACTTGCACTGCATAAAAATGCGGACATCATGGTTTTATACAGCACATCACACCACACCTCAATGCAGCATCATGGTGTGAACAAATGTTTTCTATGTGTCCTTGAGTTGAGCTTGCACTGATCTATGCTGATCAACTCAGGTCAAAGAATATAGGGGTTGATTTACTAAAACTATAGAGTGCAAAATCTGGTGTTGTTGTGCATAGTATCCAATCAGCTTCTAACTTCTGCTTGTTCAAAGAAGCTTTGAGAAAAAAAAATTGGAAGCCAATTGGTTTCTATGCAGAGCTGCACCAGATTTTGCACTCTCCAGTTTTAGTAAATCAACCCCATAGTGTGAATGAGCGCTAAAAGAGCTACATCTTACATAGAATGCTGGCCTTTCTTGATGCCAAGTCTCTAGTTGCGCCACTGCTAGCTGTACTTCTCTGAAGTTTGGAAGCTAGAGATTTGAATGCAGAATGGATACATCTTTTCTCTCCTAAACAAGAACAAAGACAATCAAAAATCCCAGGTGTTCTAAGCATTCCCTGCTATATCCAAAGCAAAAATAGAAAGTTCCACTTTAAAGGCAACTTTACATGAAAATTCAAGGTCCACATTTGTAGTTCCCTGTCCCTTAAAAAAGCATTTGAGAAAAAAAAGTTTAAAAACTAGGTAAGTGTAACATAACTGAGCCTTGTTTTTTTTTTCAGAAAGAAGAGGATCCAAATTTCAAATAGAATGCATTTCTGCATAACGCTAGATCATCTTCTTATGACTTTTGGGATCCTGAACTTTCCCAGGATGCTGCGTGGTGAGGCCTACTGAGGTCACCAGTGCCCTTCAAGAAGTACCCAAGAACCCAAGGTGTAAGCCCAGTAATGACTAAATTTTTCTTCAAATGTTTTATTTTTTTCAAAATCTTTCACAGCTTTTGTTTTTTTTTCATGGGGGGGTACATAATTTGTCATGCATAATTGTATTAACCAATTAACAATAACTAAGGGTATTTGCTCATTTAATATGTTGCTTATGTCAATTTCTATTATCTTCTTCAAATGCTGCCTTTTTTAAATATAGGCCTCCTTTTTCTTCCTTTTAAACACTACTAGAATGAAGAAAGTCTAATGAAATATTTTTTTTTTTGCCAGTCAATATACTGCTGATTAAATCATTTTGTGCCGTTTATTTTAGATATTACAGCTTTACTAACATACATAATCTTTTATGACTTTATGGACTGAAAACATTTGAGTATCCTATTTAGAGTAGCTCACCTTGCATTGTATATTACTACAAATTAGTGTGGCTAATATAAAAGCTGCATTTTCACTTTTTTTGTTCTAGACATGTTACTACATCTGCAATACATGCTGATAAGCCCTAAAAGAACACTGAACAGTTTACATTATTTCTACCCTTCAAGGAGATTGTAGTCCAATGGCTCCAGTCCCAGCTATATAAACACAAACGTGGGACTTTAAGAATGCTGTTAAAGTGACCCATATTTTTCTCATTTTGCTCCTTTAAAGTGGAATTTCTGACAAACACATCATTAAAACACATACGTTTACTCTTCTACCCACCAACGGATTTGTTTTTTCTTTATGTGAGGCTATAAAATAAAGAGGTGATAAAGGAAGATTAATTGCCTATTTAGGAATTGTACAGGTTTAATTTTGTAGAGTGAAAATGTATGTAAACCAAAAGATTATGCTTTACAGAATTATTCTGTAATTTATACATTGCAACTGTGAATTTAGCTGCTTACCTGGTGGTTTGCGTTAAAGTTAAAAATGAAAAGTCAACTAAAGCTATTGAAAGGATAAACCACTTGGTGGCTCTGATACTCTTCTTCATCGAAGATGTGTAAGCAGCTGTTCTGGTCACCTGCAGATAAGGTTGTAGGGCAGTAGGAACTCCATAGATTGTGTTACCTCTTATGGCTTTCAGGCAGGAGGTTGGGCTGGGAGGTGGGTCTTATTTCACTAAAGGTCTTGTTTAACTTAAAAATAGCTTTCATTTGTGAGTAGAAACTAGAGTGTAGGGAACAAACCCACACATACTAATGGTATATAGAATCATTATTTAAAATCACTGCTCCTATACATATGGGGAAAAACATGGGACACAAT
This sequence comes from Glandirana rugosa, assembly GCA_018402905.1. NCBI lineage: Eukaryota > Metazoa > Chordata > Amphibia > Anura > Ranidae > Glandirana > Glandirana rugosa. Next base: position 804,920 of record BLSH010106108.1, on the reverse strand, counting down.
AACTTACATCTCTATAACATAGAGTATGATTATTAACCGCGCTCTTATGACTGGCCACTCATGCGGTTTTAACCTTGCCTATTTTTGCCTGATTTTTACTAATCTTCCAATAAATACCGAAGCATTTTTACACTATGTAAGCCTCCCCGTTTTTTCCATGAACCGCTTGGATCTCACTGTGTGGAGCCGTGGATTTGTTGCCTACTCTAAAGCGCTGTTGATCTCTGTGATGGGGATCACAGAGGTCTGGTAAGTAGGCATTTTGTCACATTTCACGGGTGGAGGATTGCACGGTCACCTTTCGGAAGACACGGATTCTTTATATGTGGAAGGATTTGTTATTCAAGATTTTGAAGTCACTCATCACCTGCTATAAGATTTGAATATTTCACCATTTGGAATTTCTTTGAATACATGCATGGTTGTTTGCACTATTTGCTTTTACTTGCACAGATTGGACTGCAAGACATGAACATTATGATGCACATTATCGTTGAATTTATTTGAACTTTTTACACAATTTTTGCACTTTAAATTTTGCATTATTTGCACAATAGGTTGGATTGTGATACATGAATCTGATAATTATTATGATCTACATGTTTGGTTTCCTTCTTTGATGGTATATACACATGTCTGATTTGTTTTCATGCAAAATGCTGATCCTTTCTGACCCCTAGTAGCCAGTCATAAGAGTGCAGTTAATAATCATACTCTACATCTCACTGGGATACAGCCCATACTACCAGCAGCTCTACCTAGTAATTTTACATTGCGTTGGCATAAGGAATATTCCTTAAAAATACCCTTTATCTCTATAACATAACTTAGTTCCCAACATCAAGCCCATATGGTGCTCACCAAATAAAAACACCTCTTGCTTCAGTCCATCCAATCACACTGATCTGACCTTGTAGCAAGCAATACGCCACCCCCTCTTTATTGCAGCAGCAGTAATTGGGACTTGCAACATAATTTACATAAGCATTATATACTAAGGCAAAAGAAAAGCTGTTGAAGGAAATTAATTAGAATAAAACAAAATGAGAAAGGGGTTGTGATAAAACGCTTATTAAAAGGATTATTTTTTCAAGGTTCTAAATATTACAGGCAGTTGAAATGCACTATGCAGACAGGAGAACCCCCTACTTTAAACCAAAGTTATTATTAGGATTTAAAGAACAATGATTTTGTCAATAAATAGCTATAAAAGCGATGTGGCATTTTTTCAACCTCTCTCGCCAATTAAGTGACACCGATGAATAAATGTGTAAACAACGAGCTGACGCTTACTTCTTTAACAAATAGCTCCACAAGGTATTCTAAATTGCTGTCCAATTTAAGATTATTAACTGTTTTATAAGGGCAAGGCTTCTTTATCAGTTTCTGTAACCACAAAAGCCATCAGGTACACTGGCTTTAATTAGCAATATTTCAACAGATATTGCACACGAGGGATGCCAAAAAAGCAATTACGACCTTGTACTGTTAATGTATGGCCAGAGAACTGGGAGAAGTTTTCCAATCGGACGCATTTAAAATATGCTCTAAACATTACATTTCAAAAGAAGCCTTGGAGGTTTCTATTTGGGAAGGTGCCCCCTTTTTTCCCCATTAGTCAGCTTAAACAAATTGTTTGGGGACACTATAACTCTTTAATAGAAGAGGCACTCTTGATTAAATATTTAATGTGCACTAGTTATAATCTTCAATGAAGCAATTCTAGCTTACTCTTGAGGTGTCGTATCTTTAGACTAGTTGTCATAATACCCTTGGCTATTGTTATGCTCCTCTTTTAGGTAATCTAATAGCAATAAAGTAAAAATTCCCACGACTCCTGGAAAAAGATATCTGCAGCTGGGCCAATAACTCTTCACTTAAAAAAAGATTTACCTAGAGCAGTCATTCACCTTGAATCGGTAAGAGCGCTTAGAAATCCTGTGTGTGTGTGACTAAATTTACCTATACAATAAAATTAAGTGAGATGGCCCCATCACATGTGGCCCACCACAGCCCGGTCCATATAGAAAAACAGTTCAAGTGTTTATGGATGCTTATCAAAGTCCAGAAAGTTCCTTAAAAGGTTCAAAAATGTGCAGATGCACCTGACTGGTTCTATTGGTACTACATCAACTGCATCAGAGGCATGATTTAAAAAAAATCCAAGCTTTTAACATACAGTATAATTTGTATGGGTAATAAATGGGTAAATAAGCAGTTTGTAATAATGAGTAAAAGTAATAAATGGGGCAATAAGCAGTTTGCATTTTCTTTGCTTTATTTTTGATATATCAGCAATGGGTGATTGATGGGGATTGAGGGGATGGTGGATCAAGGTGTAATCAGTTTTTTTACCTTTTTGTTGGTTTATTTTGAAATAAACACCATACAAAGATGTGACACAATATTTCAACAGTAACAACTTCATCATATCCCAGCCGATTTTGGTTGTTCAATGACAAAACTGAAAAAGGAAGATGTTCCCTTCTGATATAGAGGAAAATCATGTATATCTATAATGTGCAAAGTAATAGTGAAGCACCTCATATAATTATTGCAATAAAGTCCAAATAATAGTATTCCAATATAATGTCCAATAGAAGTGAACAAGTGTCAATCAGTAACCCCAGTGCTGTTGTAACAGGTCTTCATAAATGTGCTTCAGTGATCTCCCACCACCAAGTGAATTTCAAACTCACCAGGACGAGTAACTGCCGTTAAAGCAGCAAAAATGCCTAAAGCAGTGTGTTGATCCAGCAAAGAATGTAACAGCATAGGAACTCCAAGGACCTCTCCTTCTGAAACCTCCAACTGCAGATAAATGAAGCTCACTAAGAGCCAGAATAAAGGTTCCAATGGTATGGTAGTTATTGTTAAAATGTATACAGCAGATAAAAGGACAGTAAAATGAGAGTAACTTCCATTTGAATGCCCCTGTCGACACAGAATAGAGCAGCGGTGTGGCACCCGCACCAAAATCTTTGTCTAACGTGTTTTGTCCAATGAGACGGTATCAAGGGGTCTAGCGCAGTATATGATATGATACAAAAGTGTTGCACTGGTAACTTCCACCACAGGTCCTCAAGAGAAATTATGACACTAGAGGGTTGCCTTCTATAAACCCAGTTTACTGGGAATATTGTTTTTTAATCCCTCAAAATCACAATAAATATGAAAAATCACAGTGTTTATAGCCTATGTTATTGTATGAAACCAGTGCCAAGAAAGGTTTGTGGACTGCCATTGCTAACCCCTCCTTTGTAAATCCTAGTTTCCTGGCTGTCATGCTAATCCATTGGCTTCAATAGTTTGTGTTAATGATCCTGAACAAGTATGCAGATATAGAGTTTCTGCATCACTCTGACTTTGCTGACTGCATATAGGTCAGTGATTCCAAGTACCAAAGCCAAACATACCAAGACACCTTTCAAAAAGGAAAGCTTGGTAATGACAGCCTACATATTTCTCCCATGACCCTTTGACACATGTATTTTTATTGGTGGGTTTAACTTACCTCAATCAAAAACACACAATGCAAAGTGCATCATATACTGTCAGCAAAATGCTGGTGATGGAGACAATCTTCTTAAGTGTCTGTAACTATCATTTTGCTTTATCAAAGTAGTCAGTAGCAGACCATGCTGCCAACTCAACCCTTTATATGATCTATAAATAAATCAAGGAACAGTTCAACTCAATGCAGGATGCCTGAAGAAAGAATAATTTATAATTTGTCAATAAGTATTAATCATGTGTCAATAAGTAAAGGCATGACATGGCAATGCTGGCATGAGGAAAGAGAGTTTATTTCCCAATGAAACATGACTTTTATCTGTAAAAATCAGTTCCTTGGGAACTGGATGGGGAGGACAGGGAGAACACATGGGAGTATCCTTTACTTCAGTTAGCTTCTGGCAAAAACTGACTGATACAATTCAAAATTCTACATAGGATATATCTTACTCCTCAGTGGTTACATATTATACTGTTTATCCTTCCACCTCACAGGGTTGTTGGCCATATATGGCTGACTCAGCTGGCTATGTTAATATGTTTTGGAATTGCTCCCAGATACAAATCTTTTGGGCTGAGCTTTTAAAATGTGTCTTCAAATTGACCACTATCCCAATCCCTCTGAGGATAATATCTGTATAATAAGCCTAGTTAACCCACTGGCTCCCACCACAGTGATTAGGACTCCTCTGGGTCTTCTGCTAAGAAAGCTAAAATCTTAAAGCGTAAATCGTTGGACCCACCCTAGAGTTCTGAAAGCGCAGAGTTAAGTTGGCCATTCCACGCTAAAGGTTCATGTACACTTCCAAGGGTTGACCAAAAAAATTGCAAAGGTATAAGACATTTGGCTTAACTCAGATTAATGTCTCTCCTGAGGTGCCTTCTCCAGATTAGTTGCTTACTACTATTAGTACTCGTAGGGGTGGTATTGGCTTCCTAATGGTCTAATGACCACAGAATAGAGCTGTAGTGAAGAGGGTTCATATACTGGAGGTGAATACTACAAGCTTTGTACGAGTGGTAATTTTCTTATTTTCTCTTACTGAATTGAGTGGAGTGCATCAGGCTGTGAGGTTGTTCTTAGTTTTTTTATTTTCTTTCTATTTGTACCTTAATTGAACCAAGGTATGTCTATGTGATGAAACTCAAAAAGAAGTAAAACAAATATTTCTTTGGCGTTAAATGGGAGACATGGAGTCGGGTGAAATTCTGAAATGTTACGCTGACACCTATATGAGAATTGGACCCTGGCAACAAAAAACTGTTAGACTATATAACCTCTCCTGCTCCTTTCTTGCTTCTGTTTTGTGGAAAAGCAGTAGGTGGAGTGATCATAACTAAAGGGGTGGAACAGGGTCTTCCTTAACCACTTTAGTATCAAACTACAGCTAAAAGATGGCTACAGAGCAGTACTATAGTTCTGGGAGGGTGTCCATAGACGTCCTCCCAGAACCCGGCCCCCCTTCTCCAGACACAGCTGATCACAGATCAGGTGAAGGGCCAATCACAGCAGCCCTTTACCAAGTGATCAGCTGTGCCCAGTCACAGCTGATCACATCTAAAAAGGCTTGCCAGTTATCAGCTGTCCTTTCCTCACATGTGTGAAGAAGGGGGTGTTGATAACCGGCAAGGCTGTCAGCACACTGTTTACAGGGATAATCAGGGCACCGATCATCAGGGCTGTTTCAAATTTTTCAAATTGCCAGTTTCCAGTTCTCTTGTAGGTGGCAGTATAACCCATACATTTCAGAATTCCTTCTGACTCTGTGAAATTGGTCTTTAAAGTAGTTGTCTGAACCCTGTATCATACTGACAGCCACCAATAAACTTCTGTGGATGAAAATATCGCAAAACACTGTGCAAAAAAATGGATGGAAATATACATGTTACAAATATCATCACATACTGTAAGTGTGATTTTAATAACCTTGAAATCCTTATGGGTTAATGGCAAGTCTAATTTATCTTCAAGGAAATGCAAAAAACGGTTTTATAATACATCCCAGAAGTGTAACAAACAAAAAAATAAACAAAAATGTGGCAGACCAAAATAAAACAGCATGTCTGAGAGTTTGGCTTGGGATCAGACAGATCGGCAGGCAAACTTAATCAGAACAGCTTTAGTGCATTTTGAAAAATGTGGACATATTTACATGCCAAATTATAAACAAGGTCACATTTTCCACTTCATGCAGTGCATACTAGGTTTTTTCTTTGCGCTGTTCCTAGAATCTGTTGTTGGGAAATGGAATGTATCCTGCTGCAAAATAGGTAAACATGTTAAATGCTGGGTTAAAATTTATAACAAAAGCATAAAGGATACACAATGAAAGTTTATCTGCGTATAGTGAATTTCCAACTATCTATGCCAAGGATTAGCAGCAGGCAAGTGATTTTATTGCACACAGACTGTGAAAACATTTAATCAATATGCCAGGGGACAAAATGCATGTAGCATTTGCTTCTGTTCAAATTCTCCTTGCTGTTGCTAATCATGTGGGTGAGTGCTGGCGGGGGCTGAGCAGGGATTTCAGGGAATGCAGTGTGAGGGGCCCCCAGATATACCTCCTGAAAAGGCACAGGAGGCCAAGCAACCTTTACCTCCCACTGGATCCTATTGTAGTATATATACTGTATAAGGGGGATGATAACTGAGGGAGCCAGGGATAGTAATAGTAAATTCTGGAGGAGGGCTGAGCAGATGTGGGACTGCCATAGAGTACTGGGGGCTTTATGGCAGTGATGCCATAAAGGGAGTGATAGGAGTCTGTGTCAACCTGCAGGCTATATGATATTCTGTGATTGGCAATGCTGGTCTGCAGAGTGTTCCCTGTCACTTGCAAATTTGTCTTTTCTAGCAGCATTGTCAGACGGTGGCAGGCATACTGTCCGACCATGCTGCTTAGGAATGGCAGCTCAAAATTGAACAGGACATGCACTCTGTCCCCTAATGGATTAAATAAAAGTTTACAAAGTTTCAAGAGAATTAGTCTTTAAGGATTCATTAACACCTGTCCCATTGCTCTACATTGGGCAACATTGCCCAACACATAGCCAAGACAATTTGCCTTATATCCACATTGTGTTGTTTTGCACTTAATCTTAATACCATACACTTCTGCCCCTTACCTGCCCAGGCCAATAATGACACTTTTAAAAAAAACTTTCTATGACTTTCAGAAAATACCTTAGAGTGTTTGCTTTCCAAAATGCAGACATTTTGGGATGTTTCCACTGTCCTAGTGCTTCAAGACCTCCAAAAATGAGCCCAAAGGTGCTTTTTATTTTTGGATTTTGGGCCCCCTCTATGCATCTTGGCTGTGAAAGTCTCACACATGGTATCCCCTTACTTGTGAAGCATAGCAGAATGTGGTTTGGGGTGTAAATCTAAATATGCCAATGCTGCGTTTGAGAAATAACATGTTAAAATGGCAACTTTGTGAAAAAAAAGTATTTTAATTTTCACAGCAAAAAATGGCAACTTCAAAATACTCAATTTGACTGTTTACTTTCCAAGCAAGGGTCATTGGGTGTGGGGGTGTTATTTGACTGCCCTGGCAAGAAATGAGATAAGCAGTTTGTACATCACAATATATATACCATAGCTTGTACACTCTAACTTTCACACGGTCTAAATAATATACACTGATTTGGGTTATTTTTACTAAATAAATGTAGCGAATACATCATAACCTAAATGTATGAAGATAGATTAGAAGCTATGAAATCGCGTTTTCTTCAAAATTTTTGTTATTTTTTTTTTCATTTATATAGCAAAAAAAAAACAAAAAAACAAAAAACAAAAAAAAAACAAAAAAAACACCAATGCCACCAAAGGAAAGCTCTGTCTAAAAAATGATAAACATTTCATTCGGTTTCAGTGTAGCATGACTGAGTAATGGTCATTCAAAGTGTGACAGCACTGTTTCGCCTCAAGTTTTTAGAAAATGCAGGAATGAAAATGTATTTTTTTTTTCATACAAAGTTGTCAACCTTTTTAATAAAACTGACTACAAGTCATAATTTTAAGAAAATACCTGTTTGGACTGCCTTTTTTCCCAGGGAAAGTGATCCTGACTATATATAGCTTTTATATGGTTTTTACACACGGTCACCAAAGCAGTGCAGTGCTACCATAGTAACTATAATAAGCAATGGTTCTATTCATGAAAACTTGCTCACTACTGTGATTGATCACAGCAATCACATTGTACAGGGCCTGTGATTGGCCATGGTACCATGTGATCACTGTGACCAATCACAGAGAACAACACAGTATGAATGACATGAATGCAGCCTTGCTTACTATTGTAACTGTGATCACTGTGTTTGAGAACAGCGATTACATGGTATCAGGGCTGTTCTGAGCAGCCAGTTACCGTGATTGGCAATTGGTTAAGTCTGGTGGACACAGCAGCACAAGGCCCAGTTCTGGGAGGATGTATGGGTACATCCTCCAGAACAATTGAGCATCCTCCCGGCCCATTATCTACATTGGCCAGGTGGGAACCAGTTAAAGTAGAGCATGTTGCATTTTCAAGAAACATGTTGCAACACACTATAAGGCATTACTAGATGCATTTAAGTTAAATGAACTGTCATGTATAATAAAGTTAAAATACGTCAAGCACTTCAGTATGATGTACATTGGATCTCAGCACACTAGTACAATGCATTTCAGCAGGCATGCATTGTGTACCTTAACATGCGTCTAGTGGTGTGTATGGGCCCTAAAATTCATAGTAAGGGGGTTTTGTTAATAGGGGACAAAGCTATTATGTATACTTGCCCAAACAATAATTTAATTCCACTGATATTTTTTTTTGCGTGCTGGTATATACGTTCCTTGTTTTTTTTATACTTTATAGTATGCAGTATCAGCATTTTACTGAAGGCTGCAGCTTAATCATTTGTCTGCAGTGCCAGCTGTAAATGATGGCTCATCCATTCAGTTATGATCGGATCAGAGGCACAAGAGAAATTTTATATACAAGATAGAGAACTCCTGATACTGCTTTGTAAGGAAGTATGATTTCATTCAAATGCAGAAGACATCACTAAGCATTAGCTCAGCTTGACAAACTGTAACAGCTAAGGGCACCAGAAGGAAAATCATTTTGACAGGCTTCATAGTAGTTAAAATGTTTCATTGTGCAGGGACATTGGTGAAATATTACATTCACATAAATTCATCTAAAAAAAAGGTAAGAAAGAATACTCAAGCCAATAATTTAGCATGCACTGGCAAGATTATGTAGTAAATTTAGTAGGGATAACTGGACTAGGTATATGACCTGCAGACAATAACATACCAGATATTGCTTGTCAAATGAATAGCAGACTGTAAGACTTTGTTCACACAGGCTTGTACAAGAGCAGTGTATGTAGCAGGCTTGTGCAAAGCATCCATATAGCTTTCTACAAACTTTAAGCAGCTTTGTTAAGGCCCTTAAACTTCAGTTCCTGTGTGGGGATGTTAAAGCGGAGTTCCACTCATTTTTTCAAACCAGCCACATTGTAATGTGCACCCATAGTGATGCAATGTTTGGCTGCTTAAATGGTGAAATTTCTTAAAGTATTAACTTTTTATTATTAATCTTCCCCGTGACTTCCAGTCGTGGCCACCTAGGCGACTACATCATCAGCCTGGCCCATTGACTCCTGGGATATCTAGGTCATTGATCCCAGAAGTCGCGAGATTTCCTGACCAGAACAAAGCGTGCCCGCAGTGTCATTACTGTGCAGGCGAGAGATCGCGAAGTGCATGCTGGGTAGCCAGCTGTACGAAATCTAGGAAATGAAGCCAGTCTGGCTTCAGCTGCCCACATCCTCTATGGCCGCAACCGCAATTGATGGAGAAAAGAGAAGTCATCATCTAAGTAAGTAATTATGATGTGCACATGGCCAGCAATATCCATTGCAGTTATGGTGAATTACAACAATCTCAATGATGTGATTAGGATAATTGTGGCTAGGAGACTGGAACTCCGCTTTAAACATAGGAAGTGTTGGCTGTCACTTTAAAACAAACTGCTAGCAGGTTTCAGCAGAGTTTCAACAAGTACTGTTGAAGCTTTCGTAAAGTGACAGCACCACATTGAGATCTGTGCTTAACCTCCCCGAACAGGAGTTGAATGTTTTAAAAGGTTTTAATAAAGCTTTTAAAAATGCTTGCTGTACCCATTGCTGTCCATATGAACAAGGCCTAAAATCTGCAGAAACCAGCTATTAGCTTCATAAAAGTGACATCCAACACTCCTGTCTGAACCCTAAACTGGACTTCAAACAAAACTTCCCAAAGCTTGTTGAATACTTTGTAAAAGCATGCAGTAAACATTGCGCCTATACAAGCTAAAGCCTGAAGACTTAACAGGTAAGAGTGTGGGTGGTGCATTTTTTTTTCATTCATCAGAGCAGCAGCCTCTTATGCTCTGCACAGCAGTACTCAGACAGCAGCAGCTGATCAGGGGCATTTTATACTCCTGATGCTGATCAACCATTTTTCTTCCAGACGCCAGCCAGTGGTGACTGCATAAATGGCAGTCAAAAAAGACTGTTCATAAACATACAAAAGTGACGGCAGAAAAAGGCAGAGTGGTCCATCGCGTCTGCAAATTTTTTTTTTTGTTAACTTTTTTTGTCAGAGTATAGATCTAGGTTTGTCCCAAGCATGTTTGAAGCCATTTACTGTAGCCTGGCTTACTACCTCTGCTGGAAGTTTATTCCAAGCATCAACTACCCTTTCAGTAAAATACTTTCTAAGATAAGTTTTGAACTTTCCTCCAGTCAGTTTTAGGTCATGTCCCTGTTTTCTTGATTTTGGCCTCATATTGAAAAAAACTGCCCACCTGAACCTTATTCACTCCTTGATGTATTTTAAGGTTTCAATCATGTCTCGCCTTTCCCTTCTTTGCTACAGATTGTACATATTAAGTTCCTGAAATCGTTTGTGATAGGTTTTATCCCCCAGACCTGTCACCATTTTTGTTACCCGTCTCTGAACTCCTACTATCTTCTCAATATCTTTTTGTAAGTGAGGTCTCCAGAACTGGACACAGTATTCTAAATGAGGTCTCATTAAAGATCTATATGGGGCAATCAGTACCTCCTTCCTCCTGCTGGTGATACATCCTAGTATTCTATTTGCTTTTCCCTCTGCCTGGTCACACGGTTTGCTCATTTTGCAATCATCTGAAATAAGTATCCCCACATCTTTTCCCTCTCTAGTGATGGCCAACACTGTACCCCCAATGCTGTACTCTCTCAAGGCTTATCTTTTCCCTAGTTGCCTTTTTTTTTTACATTTAGAAACATTGAACTGCAGAGCCTCGTTAACTCTTTCCTTTTCTATTCATTTTAAGCTTCATCTGACATTTCAGAGAGATACCAAAACAAAACTATCAAGGAAAATTATTGATAGTAGACCAGCTTCTTAGACCGCATGCATTATTATGGGAGAATATTAACTTGGGTGTTCATCCATTAATGAAAAATAACTGGATTTGACGGTGCACTGTAGTAGCATATACAGTACAATATTGCGAAACCATAGACGCCTGACCTAAAATTTGGCTAAATTATGTTGATACCCATCCAAATGATTGAGCTCAGGTGTTTCCACTGAAGTGTATTGTTATTGCTAAGCATATAAAGACATTTCAGACAATTATGCACTTCCAATCTTTCTTGGGAAAAGCCCTTTTCTGTTCCAGCATGACCATGTGCACAAAGCCAGGTCTATAAAGTCAGGTTTGGTGTGGAGAACTTGAGTCTCAAGCGGCCTGCACCTGAACACCATTTAAAACTGTTGGGATGAATGGGAACGTCAGTTGTAAGCTAGGTCTTTTCATGCAACTGTTCTAGCCACAAAAGGTATGTGGAAAGAGGCACAAGGTCATTAATATCCATGGTTTTGGAATGGATTGTCAAAAAATCTGTTGGACAGGTGTTTACAAACTTTTGGCCATACGGCATAGCTATAGATTTTATTTAGACCGATCCAGATTGTCCATCCAATGTTATGGCAGGTATCTCTAAAATCACATGCTTGCCTGTCATAATTGCAGAAGGAACACTTTTAGAACATCGTCTTCCCACATTCATATTTTGTAAGTTTTTTGTAATCCTTCTATACAAAATTGAAAACTTTTAATAAGGTTGAGTGACAGCAAAAGAAAAGGATTACAGACTTCAAATGCAAAAGCTTATTTCAGATAGAGTAGATGTAAATAGCTCAGTTTCTTTATACATCAATTTTTTTTGCTGGCTTAATCAAACAATGAAATATAAGATTTTACGTAGGTGCTTTTTATCTGCATGACATCTTCAGTGTATATGGAAGATTGCTCCTGCTGTGGGGATTCTTTATTCTCTGCTAGAGTCACCGCATCTTTTGAGTGCGGCAGTGATGTCACTCACCTCCAGCCCTGCTGCTTTAGAAGTTATTATCTCATCCTCTTCGTGTTTTCTTTCTTTCAGGCTTCACCCAGAGTTGCATAAAGCAAGTATTTTTAAGAAGTATTTGACTGAATAGAAGGCATTGCAGGATACCATTATACCGAATATAGCAGTGACATTAGCACGGAACACAGACTGTTTGCTTCATTCTTACCAGTCATTGTAGCACAACACAACTAAATTGAAAACAGTTTAAAAAGAGAAAATATCCTTATATTATAGAACAGGTTTCTGAAACTTTAGATAGATGGGTAAATAAAATAAAAAAGTTAGCTAATGCAACAGTAGGGCTATTGTACAGAATCAGAGGGCAATGCAACAAAGTATTGGCATTACTGTCTGAGGTCAAATTTTGTGCTGTCCACATACAGCTTGATTATTTAGGAAAACTTAATTAACCCATATGATGTCCGTTGAACCAACCTGACATTAAAATAGAAATGCATTTTTTTAAAATTTAACCCCCCAAAAACGTATCCCTTAGTTTACCCTCATCAGTCCTAATTAAAACAGACCTTAACCAAAAATGTAAGTGCTGCTTATCCTTTTCCTTCCCCAACCCCTAATTTTAAAACCAAGTTTTTCAGGGAGCAGGTACCACTTCCTCAATCCTTGTCTAGGCTCCCTCCACCTGTCCCCAGCCTCCTGGGATATGTCAAAAGTTGCAGGAGGTGTCAGGACCAGCCGCACAGTGCCGCATGATCTTGCGCATCTGCAGTGGGGAGCTGGCTCTGAGACATCAGGAAGTCACAGCTGGCTCCCACTTCCAAGATAGCAGCTTTGGGGATCCAAAGCCTGACAAATTCTGCTCTATAGAACACAGTGCTGGAAGGTTACTGTTTGTTGAAAGCCAGCAGCTACAAATATGAATTTTTCTTTTCTAACCATTTTTTTGTTATTTTTTTTTTGTCATACATAAATGCAAAATTGATAAAACTGCCTTTATTGCATTTGTAAATTCTTAATGCTTAGTACCAGATTTCACATTAGGCTTCATTCAGAGGGGCACACTGGTCAGTACACCCGTGCGGGATGAGCAGGTGTTCTACTCAGCCCATACAGGCAACCTGTTTAAATGAACGACAGGTAGCCGGCTGCATGGACCTAAATGTATCTCCAAGTGTGTCTATGACTGTATATCCATGCAGGTTCGATACATAAATCAGAGCGCAAATGTTCCAATAGTGACATTTATTTTGGTAACAAGTGTCAAAAATGTGAATTCCCCCTCACTTTGTATAGATTTATTCTCATTTCATGTTGTCTCTGGAGCAGGAAGTGATGTGAAATCTCCCCAGATATACAAAGACAGCAAAACAAACATACAAGGGTTTAAAACATACATTTTTTCCTCGCTCCAGCAGGGTCCTTCCAACGGTGAGACCAGTCCCCCACAGCTTCCTCTTTAAGCTGCTCTCTGCCACAGTCACACGCTCTCCCTCATCATGTAAATTACAAGGTTCAAAGCCCTGCATTGTATGTGATGATGCCAAGGGATCACCCATGTATCAGAGCTAATGGGAGAAGAGGAAAGTGCCAGAGCCAGCTGGAGCAAAGAATCAGGTAAGTAAGCCTCTTCTTGTACCTCCTAAACTTGATATGCGATTAATCCTTGCAGTGTGCGGGGAGGGGATTTGTTGTGGATGGAGTTGTGCTTTAACATATACATTACCAATATACTGTATATCTGGGACTGGGAATAAACTTTACTGCCCCATAGGTACAGCATGCCAATTAAAGGAATAATTACAACCAGCCCTGCGCGCTATACACTATTATCATCAAAGTTACGAGGACAAAGATCCAACAGGCACAAAATGACATTGTCAAAAGGAAGTTTCTGCAAGATCAGAAAACGTGTATCGCGCCCATTTCTAAGGCATAGAGATCCAGTAAACCACTAAAATTGCTATGACTAGACAGCTACCCAAAATTCCAGGAAGTCACAATAAAAAAATGGTGGATCCTCTTACCTCAACAAAGGTAAGTGTTTATGACTGATCAATAAGAAAGGTACATGGCTTCCCTGGACATTACTAAGATGGAAACTGTGCTGTAACTGTGCATCTCTCATGATCCTCATATCTTTTATGAATGTATCATGGACAGATGAGAAAACTGCAACTTTCTGAACAATATATTATATCTGTTGTAAAGCAAGTGCAGTATTCCAAAGTAACCACATCATACTGAACGTTGACTGCTGTGATGATTTTAGGGAGATGGTGTTGGGCTACATTGCTGCCTCAGGCCCGTGGCCTTTCAATAACCGCACATAATATCTGATTACCCATCCACAAGCTAAAAAACTTACTTCAGTCATACAATAAAACAGTGTAAATGAAAAAAAAGCCAGATCAGCTGAAAAAAGTTATACTTTTGTATGTTTTTACTTTGTAGCAGGGGTTTTAATAACTTTTGTTGCAATCTCCATAATTTAAAGTAAATGATAGATCTAGCAGTTAGCAAGTCCCTTGAAATGGTTACAGAATTAGGGTAGAGATGGTAACCAGGATATGGCAAATCAGGTGCAAAGTTGTCACCACCAAAGCACTTGAGACATTTAAGTGGAAGGTTATTTAATCCACTGGTGTCTGTCTGAAAATGAAAATAGAAACTTGGGTTGATTGAAACTTGCAGATTTATTCAAAAGCATACAAAGTCAACAAGGTATGAAATTTAGATACACACAGCAACCTCCAAAAATATTTTAGCAATCTTACTTCAGTGGGCAAAAAAATGATTAGGGTTTTCTGCATTTTGAGTTTACTTTTTTTGTACGGTTTTTCTTCACAAGTCTAAATAAACTAAACAAGTTGTATACATAAATTGATGTATTTTTTTTTAGACTTAAAATTTAGATACCCATTAAAACGTTCGTTACCCCAATACTTCATATTCCTGATATGTGCCTGCTGGACCATGTACTTATATGAGAAAGTATCCTGTTCACTTCATATTGCTTCCTTTATGTGAAATCCCTGGTGATCCTGCTAGTCCCCTTGCTTTTCTATTAAAAACTGACTACACTAAGCCAGAGAGCACACTGTGGTCAGTTCTCTAGCTATGCTCTTATGCAGCTGAGAACAGAGGGAATGTGATCACTTTTAAAAAAGTTTTTTTTTATATCTATACATATATAGATCCTTTACCTTTCATTTCTATTTTAAACCGAATGGGTTGTTTTACAAGGTGATTGTTTACAACCACTTTTAGATGCATCTTTTATCTTTATTGGTAAAATGTCTGAAATCCAGTAACAAAACAGAGAATGCAGAGCCAGTCTGTAACCTAGAAAAAGAAAGAAAAAAAGAAAGAAAGAAATATCACAAATGTCAACTTCTGCTGTAAAATTACTTTGTAAAGAAAAGAAAACAAACTTGTATTAGACAACTTTTTCAAACTTTTCCCAGTTTTTAACATTTTGTTTGTTTGCTTTGTGATTTTTACCTACAGGTAAGCCTATAATAAGGCTTACCTGTAGGTAAAATGAATATCTCCTAAACCTGCACAGTTTAGGAGATATTCACTCTGCATGCGCTCTGAAGATCTTGCTTACCGTGCTGGAACTTCGGAGCTTCTTTCTGGAAGCAAGGGCTCCTGCGCACTGTCATCCTGGCTCTGGCTACTCACTGCACTCACAGCACTGGAGCCCGCAATCCCGGAGGAAAGGACAGGAGAAGACGTCAGCCCTCTCAGCGGTGACTGGGTGCCGCTGAGAAGGCTTCGTTCTAAAGTTAGTATTTCATAATATGCTACTATGTGATACATACTAGCACATTATGCCTTCATCTTTCAGGTTTTTTTTTTCTCTAGGTTTACAACCGCTTTAATGAAAAATAAATAAGATAAACTGCTAATCATACAGAATAAATACACAAGAGCTGTTTTACCTACCAAATAATTTGTATTTGCTATCCTTATTCCTAAATTATTGCTCCCAGCTGCTGTAAGTTATCATAGAGGAAATCAATATATCAAAACACATATGAAAAAAAAGGTTTAAACCTTTTTTAGCATATAAGCACTATGGTACAAGTTTCTGTCCGCCAGCCCTGCTCCACTAGAAATTGCAGGAGGCTGAAACCAAAATGAAAGTAAAGTCAAACTCATTTGCCTACACTAGATGCTTTAAAATGCACTTGATTATTTAAGAGAAGGTAAACAACTCCACACAATACAATTGATTATCAGCCCTTTATATGAAAGTATCAGGTTTTCCAGCTAGACTGACTTTCACTACTTCAGGCTACTTCACACGGACACTTTATTCATATGAGCATCACTGTGCAGCCTGGCTGTAAAAGCCCCTGGTTACCATAGTGGAAACATGCCCTTTCACCAATTAAATGTCACCTCACATTCTCTAAGTGTGCCAGAGATAAGATCTATGCTATATCCCTAGGATGAGCATCATGGGTTGAGGTCAGGGTTCTGTGCAAGCTTCTCAAGTTATTGCACTACAAACTCAAACCTGGTCTTTATGGACTTGGCTTTGTGCACAGAGGCACGGTAATATTGGGTGTGCTGACCTCAGCTCAGCAAACTGTCATGAAGAACTAGCGTGAGCCAATGTTTTCAGTAATAAAATAAATCTAGCGCATATCCAGTTGTTTAAAAATAGCTTACTCCATTAGCTACATGATAAAGTGCTTAGTAGGGATTTCAGTTAAGCTTGAATTATATGTATTTTAACAGAACTGTTCTAACTAACTGTTTTTACATTTTTTTTTTCTTTTTATTTTTTGCCAATTTGGAATATATATTCTTGAAAAGATATTCTATATGTATGAGTCTAATGAAGCATGCAAAGAAATACTCGCCCTAGAAGAAAACAATAAGTGACTATGTGTATAAATTCTTGCAGCTGCTGTGCAAAAAAGTGCAACACACTTCAATAATGACATACAAACATTAATTAATCACAGCGCTCGCAGACCTAAACCGTGATCCAAAAACAGTTATAAATAAATAAATAAATGGTTATATGCTAATTAAAGAACTCCAAAGTCCAATATAAGTCACAAATAAAGAACAAAAAAAAGGGCTTCAAAGTATTAGTTTAAGGGTGTGCACACTTATGCATCTATATTATTTTAGTTTTTTATTTTTACTTCCCTCCACCTAAAATATTTGAGTTTGTTGTTCAACTGAGTGGTACAATTTATAGGTCACATTAAAAGGTGGAAAAAGTTCTGAAATGACGTCGCTTTCATTTTTTTACATCACAGAAACCTGACATTTTAACAGGGCTGTGTAGACTTTTTATATCCACTCTATATACATACACTGCTCAAAAAAATTAAAGGAAAACTTTGAAAACACATCAGATCTCAATGGGGGAAAATATCATACTGAATATCTATACTGTACGGATATTGACTGGGTAATGTGTTAGGAACGAAAGGATGCCACATTTTGATGGAAATAAAACTTATCAACTTACAGATGGCTGAATTCAAAGGCACCCCAAAAATAGAGTAAGAAAATGATGCAGTAGGCTAGTCCATTTTACTGAAATTGCATTGCAGCAACTCAAAATGGTACTTGTTTTTACAGCCCCCACGTGCTCGTATGCATGCCTGACATTGGGGCATGCTCCTAATGAGACGACGGATGGTGTCCTGGGGTATTTCCTCCCAGATCTGGACCAGGGCATCCCTGAGCTCCTGAACAGACTGAGGTGCAACCTGTCGGTGTTGGATGGACCGAAACAATGACCCAGAGGTGTTCTATTGGATTGAGGTCAGACGAGTGTGGGGGCCATTCAATGGTATCAATTCCTTCATCCTCCAGGAACTGGCTGCATACTCTTGCCACATGAGGCCAGGCATTGTAATGCAACAGTAGGAACCCAGGACCCACTGCACCAGCATAGGGTATGACAATGGGTCCAAGGATTTCATCCCGATACCTAATGTCAGAGTGCCATTGTCTAGCCTGTAGAGGTCTGTGCGTCCCTCCATGGATATGCCTCCCCAGACCATCACTGACCCACCACCAATCCGGTCATGCTGAACAATGTTACTCGCAGTTGTCCATGGCTTCTCTAGGCCCTTTCACGTCTGTCACATGTGCTCAGAGTGAACCTACTCTTACCTGTGAAAAACACAGGGCACCAGTGGTGCACCTGCCAATTCTGGTGTTCATTGGAAAAGCAATCTCCACAGTGCCGGGCAGTGAGTACAGGGCCCACTAGAGGATGTCGGGCCCTCAGGCCACCCTCATGAAGTCAGTTTCTGATTGTTTGGTCGGAGACATTCACACCAGTGGCCTTCTGGAGGTCATTTTGTAGGGCTCTGGCAGGGCTCATCTTGTTCCTCCTTGCACAAAGGAGCAGATACCGTTCCTGCTGATGGGTTAAGAACCTTCTACGACTCTGTCTAGTTCTCCTAGACTAACTGCCTGTCTCCTGGAATCTCCTCC
This sequence comes from Glandirana rugosa, assembly GCA_018402905.1. NCBI lineage: Eukaryota > Metazoa > Chordata > Amphibia > Anura > Ranidae > Glandirana > Glandirana rugosa. The sequence goes on along the minus strand of BLSH010106108.1, from coordinate 786,524 downwards.
ATGCTCTTGAGACTGTGCTGGGAGACACAGCAAACCTGGCAATGGCATGTATTGATGTGCAATCCTGGAAGAGTTGGACTGCCTGTGCAACCTCTATAAGGTCCAGGTATCGCCTCATGCTACCAGTATTGACACTGACCCTAGCCAAATGCAAAAATAGTGAGAAATGGTCAGAAACCATGAGTAGGGAAAAAAAAGGTCAGTAAAACAATTTCTGTTTTGGAGAGATCGATCTATCTATCTATCTATCTATATATACACATACACACACAGGTGGTCCCCTAGTTACAAACATCTGAATTACAAACAACTCCTACTTACAAACGGAGGGAGACAACAGGAAGTAAGATGAAATCTACTCCCAAGAAGGGGAATTCACTGAAAACCTGAAAGAGTTATTATGGGGAAAAGGCATCTCAATTGAAGCTTTATCACCAATGCTTGTTTCCACAACAACCCAAATTTTTCAAACTCCAATTGTCATAGGGACAGAAAGTGAGGTGAAATCTTCTGAACAGAGACACAGACAGCAAAACAGGTACAGGGGTGTTACCCCTTCCTTATGCTATCCAAAAAACTTAAAAATAGTGTTTTTTGCTGGAGCTACACTTAAAAAATGTACCTGTTCCAACTTACAAATTCAACCTAAGAACAAATCTACAGATCCTATCTTGTTTGTAACCCGGGGACCGCCTGTGTATATGTATGTATGTATATATATATATATATATATATATATATATATTTAAAATCAGTCAGTATAGAGAACAAGGGAGAACTTTCTTTCATTGAATAGTTCTCAATGTATCAAAAGGATTCTCTGGGATTTAGGACTCATTTACACTGTTGTTGGTAAACAGACTTTAGAGGCATTTGGGCATTTTTTTTCAGCTGCCCCTGAACTTTCCTCTATGTTATCTTATCAGTACATTTACACAGGGTTGTTTAAAGTTGTTTCCAGGCAGTTGAGTTTAAGGCTTCATGCACACAGGACTTTGAAAAATACGTCCAATAAACGTCAGTAGCTTATCAGTAATTTTATTCAGCTTTTACCAGTGTTATATTAGTGGCGTTTATGCACGTTTTAAAGGGCCAGCATTTTTTTCCAATTGCTCTAAAATGTCCAAAAACGTTGGGGATCAATGTTAATGAGCATTTGAATGTTTTTACAGCTGAAAAATGTCTCTCAGAACCCTCTGGTCTTGGGTTTTTTTTACAGCTCAAAAACGTCACTGCTAAAAACAGCTGATAACAGCCTGTGTGTGCATGAACACATATAATAACATGATGGAGGGTTTATTGACTGTAGAAAAAAAACGTCTGCAGCTAAATACAGCTGCTGTAAAACAGTCAAAAAACATCCTGTGTGCATGAGGCCTAAAGGCTTTTTTTGGAACGCAAAAAAATGGGTTCAGATGCCAGTTCAGAGGCATCTGAAACGCCAAACAGCTTGTAAACGCTGCTAACCACGCCAAAAAGGAGGTTGAAATAGCGTCCCCTGTAAATGGAGCCTTATAGTTTTCCACCTAGGGGAAATGTGCAGTCAGGTAAAAGGGTTGTGTGTCTGTTGATCTTCCAGGGAAGAAAAGTAGTAATAAGATGGATATTCCCTTGTAACTAAAGAATATAAGCTGCATTTGTGAATGGAACCCTCACTGTATAATGAGGAAACAATTCAGAAGCAGGGATCTGAACAAGACTGAGTCCTGCATGGTAATAGTGAGGACATCAAACTCTGTCCAGCATAGGGAGGCAGACATCAGTGACAGGTGGAGTAATGAAGTTTCTTTATAAAAATAGCACACTATTGAATCACAGTTAAGAGTCAGCTGCAGAAAACCCCCAAAAAAATAAAACGTAACCATAGGGGTTCCCTTACAACTTGTGATGTGTTTTTGGAAGGGGGATAGGTTACTGCGCTAGGAAGAACCAGATGTTTTTGTTACGGCAAGCTGCCACTTAAGACGACCAAAATATCGTGTAGTAATGTGTTAATATATGAGTGGGGCTAAACTGTAACTTTCAATGAATATTCAATAAAATAAAGTGCAAGTGCATCAAACAGCGTGTTTGGTCAATACGGCTAAAAGAGCCCTGTGTGCAAAAAACAAAGGGGTGAAATATAAAAATATACATACTAAACACGTATGTCTGTGACCAAGTAAGTGGGGAAACAAAAAACGTGTGTCCCGAGAAAATCGGCATAACTGGTTTGTGCGACAAACTACGTGAACGTGAAATAAAATAACTTATAAGTAACTTTCAATGTCAAATCGGGGTGAGTATATAATTGTGTAATGATGTGCTATAAAACCAGCAGAATTCACCGTCGAACGGCATTGTTTTTGTAGACCAAGAAGGATCGCGTCATTGGATAGGGGGAAGGTTTTTGTGTAGTGTTCAACATTCCCTTGGGGATACCAATGCAAAATAAAAAAACCCCCAAAAGACGTCGACTGAGAATTGACACTAAGTTA
>BLSH010106108.1:760458-772641 GCA_018402905.1 Glandirana rugosa | reverse complement strand
ATAACACACTCAATAGTGCATAGTGCAGTATCGTTAGTTGTAAAACATTTATTGACTAAAAATTGGCTGCTTACATTCAAACTTAAAAAGTAATGTTTTCAACAGTAAAAAGACATCGGCGTTGCCGCCTCTCACTCTGCTTCCGGTATTGGGAACATCCGGTCCTGCACGTTACGTCACGTGACTTCCTCAGGGTAACCGGATTGGTTATCAAACCGGTTACCCTGAGGAAGCAGCCAATTTTTAGTCAATAAATGTTTTACAACTAACGATACTGCACTATGGGAGCTTGTCCTTTTCATCTATGTCTATGAGGGGAGGATCTGATACTCGACACTACCCCACCATAGAGGTCAGATAGAAAACAAGGAATCCATTGAAGGACGCCCCCTAAGGGGAGGATCCCCTTCTCCGTTTTTTTCCTTCTCCTTTTTCTCAATGGTCCGTCTATATATACACCACCTTGGACACCCCCGGGTTTTAAACTCTAATCAATACTTGTCTACATTACCTAATCAAGTATTTTCATTTTCTTTTTCGTAGTAACATTGTTTCGGGGTTTTTTTCCAATGTAACATCGTTATCAGCCAGTTGCACTTCCTGGTCAGTCCCTCGTGGACGCCAGGTGAACTTATCCATATTTATGCACAAGGTAATCGCTCATCGCACTGCAAGTATCTGTTAGTTTACTCCTATTGGGCTTAGATTATTCTCTGAATTGATCACTATCTAAGCATTTCTGTAACGCTAGCGATCTATATTAGCGTAAGCATGTCTTTCTGTCAACCATTCTCATACATAGTGCATTTGTTGAAAGAACTGCTTAAAGCAGATTTTAGCTGTTATAGCACACTAAAGCCATTAAAATATGTGCTATACATGTGGGGCATAAACCCAGATATACTTTCGCTAGAATGCAGTAACGAATCATTACCCTCTAGAAGTGACAGAGTTCACTCAGTGCTCAATATCTGACACTGCTATCTGTTTTTTAGATATATCTTGTCTTAATATCTATTGTTATACTTGCTTTTTCTAGGGCTACTCCTATTGCTTGCTGCAACCTGTTAATGCTGTTCCTTACATTCTTTATCCGGAAGGTTGCACCCTAAAAGGGCCTTTTTCCCTTAAAAAGGTATAGCCCCCTTTCTCTCTGTAGACTCTTTTACATCTTTATAAATCTATGCACGGTTTGTATATGACACGAGAATTATTTCTCTCGCTTTATATAGCAGTATGAAGATCTCATAGGCAAATAGGGGCAGTCTGTGGATGCACATTGTTCTCTCCCCTGGTGTGACGATGGCACCGGGCGTCCAAGGCATTTATGCGGAGCTCAGTCTTCGCACGTTGGCAGGTGATACACTTTCAATCTTTTATGCTTTTTGTCCAGGATATATCTATGATATTGTTTGTAAAAAAACTTTTTTGCTGTTATCTCTAATTTAGTAGAGCACATATGCAATTATTGGTTCGAACTAGTCCCTGAGGAAGCCATACAGGCGAAACATGTTGGACACTATACGGACCCTTCAAGTATTGTAAAAGTTATATGCTAATGCCAACTATCCAACTGTATACGGGCATCTATTGTATTTACTGTATATTTTGGATTTTATAAATGTAACAATTCCAGAGAATCTCTCTGTGATCATGTTTTTGAACAAATAAATGTTAATAACTTTTAAAAAAGAATCTTACTGTCTCTAAATTAAAACTATTCTTGCACCGCAATAGTCCCAATTTCCCTTCCCTTTTCCCTCCCCTCTTTCCCCTCTCCCTATTTCCCTTCCCCAATTGTATAACTTTCAATTTGCAACCCGGGATGAGGTGCTAATTTAATGGTGCTACCATACCTATACCTATCGTTATCAGTGGAGTTTTTGTTATTAGAATCCATGGGGGAGGGTTTTCATTATGTTGCAACAGGCTTTCTTATAGAGCATTTCTATTCATTTACTTATAAATGTATTCAGTTATTAGAATTTGTTACATTGTTACATCTTTTTTTAGATCACGCTTTGTGCGTGTTACCTGTTGTTTGTGCGGCTATGCTGTACACAAAAAAACACAAAAAAAACACAAAAAAATAACAAACACAAGAAAAATGTTTGTGTTGTATTAATCCCTCCTCTCACATACTTGCATTTTTGTAGATTTATTTGTATGTATCCATATTTTTATTTTCTATTTTCATTTTTTCATGGATTTCTTTACTATTGTCACTGTATTATATTGTACCATATCTGGTCTTTTTACATTGTACTTGTTTCACTTAAATGTGATGTTACATTGTTTCTTGTGGGTACGGATATCGCACCTGCTACTGAAATACTTTTTGGTCAGCCCTTTCTTTAGTCAACTTCATGGGACTAATTAGTCTGCACCTGTTATGAATGGGCGGTACTGACCACTATTTAGGAGCTGGATCGATACGCATTTCTTCAGCTATGAGCAAGCGTCAACGCTAGACGTGAAACGCGTTAGCTGCTACCTGGTGTCCGTTCCTGCTGGCATTTGACTGTACCTGCATTTACTTGTTTTGTGCATTTTTGCCAAAATAAATCAGCATCGATTGGAGTGCGGCTGTCTGAACTTTTATGTTTCTCCTATTTCCCCTAAGGGGAGGATCTAACAGCACAGCTAGCTGTTATCTAGCTGAAGGGGCAAGCACTGTGCCTTGGAGGTAAGAGTTCTGGGAGCACGTTTGAGGATAACACCACCCCGGGAGTCCCCCTGGTGGTGTTCTTAGATACCCACCAGATCGGCTCTAACTGGTTTCAGTTACACAAGCTTATACACCTAATGGAGTTGTTTGAGCACTGTTTGAAGCACGGAGACACCTGTTGAAATTTAGTGCAACTGTTCCATGACATTTTTTCCTTTTTTAAAAGACTATTGAGTGTGTTATGGACTGGCTAAATTAGACATTAACATTACGCCATTTTCATGTGTTATATTTATTTTATTCAAATCTATTCAAATCCTTCACTTGTTGCACAGTATTATGCACTAAGTCACTTTCTATGTATACACTTGATTATATATTTATAGACACTGTTTATATATGAGATAATTAACTATGAAGGATTCACCTGCGCTGGGATATGTAAACTAATAAATTATTTTAAACAATGTTTTAGAGAAAAGACTGCTGCCCTCCAGAACTTTCCATGCAAAAAAGCAAGGTAAGCAAATGAATGTAAAAGAGTAGTGTTGGAGTTGGCGCTGTCACAGTGATATGGGTGTAACTTATGTAAGTATATAGATATGAAAAGTGCAGAGTGCTTGAAAATTAGCGATATTTGCTTGTGTCCGTAAAAAGTCCGTAAAAGTCCGTAAATAGAAATATAAATAAGACTTAGAATTTGTAAATATATCGAAAATCAGTGTAAAACCAAAATAAAATATGTGTAAACGGGTATGATCCCACAACATGTAGATTGTGATCCGTAAAATTCTGTAAGAATGTCCGTGAAAAGTCCGTAAAGAAAAAAATTATGAATATCCAGAAAGCGTTCATAAATATCAATCAAAGTTTTGATGAACAGGATCAATCTTTGATTCCACACAAATAAATATATATATATAGATGATTTTGTTTCAGAGTTTGCAAAGTGACTTCCGTGCTTGATCCTGCTTCAGTTAAGGTGACTTGTGCTCCCCTCCTGTGCCCTCACTTACCAGTCTCCTTACCCTTGCAGGGGTAGCCCCCATGTGGTAAATGGGGTCTTTTTCCTTCGATTTCCTGGTGTGCTTCGGTCCTTCCTCCTATTCGGTTGTTCCCGTCCAAAATCCCTCAGGGCGCCATCCCGTTTTCCATCGGTTTAAAATGGGAAAAAAAGAGAAAAACAGAGCGTCCCCTGATAGTGTAGTAGGTTTTGAATCAAAGTCCAGTTTTATTCCAGAAAAAGTATGTTTAAAAACAGCAGTTAAAAACGGTGACTATTGACAAGGGGATGCAGGCTCTGCCTGCTTGAGAAAGATATAGTCCTGCTTCCTGTATTCCCCTTTGCGCCTCCTCGTGGAACCAGCTCACCGAGGAAGTGATGCAATTGCGTTTAGTGGTCACGCCTTACGCGTTTCGTCATACCTGACGTCATCTGAGGCTGTGACCATGAAGAAAATGACCTACTTTAAATACTAGCACAAATGGGCGGGACGTTCGTTGTTACCCAATCACAAACGGCTGAAGAGGAGTGTTTAGATGAACGGAATAATAAAGGTGTAAACAATATATATATGGGGTTTGTCTGGACTGAGCAACCGTTGCTCGGGCGTATGTTAGTTGTCAAATAACGATTACAGGAAGGAATTATATCTTCCTCTTTACATCATAATACACATATATAGATACATAATAGCACAATATTCTGTATCGAGACCATCCAATAAAATTCCATCAACCAATCATAAAAATCAGCAAAAACGGCATGATGTGGACGAGAAGGCTAAGTATTTTTATATCCAAAAAATTTTTTTTAATTGTGTATAAATCCCATAAGGCAAGTATTGAAAAGATGTGTGTGCACAACAAAACAGTTTCCACCATTCATAGGATTCGGGAAAATTAGCATGATGTGGACGAGAAGGCCGACTAATATTATATCCGAAAAAAAGGGAAGATCGTGCATACATCCCATACATATTTTATGTATTTAGTACTATAGGTACTATATAGTACTATATAGGTATTTAGTACTATAGATTTTTACCCATATAATTTTGTACACATATCTTCTCAATACTTGTTGTATGGGATGTATGCACGATCTTCCCTTTTTTTCGGATATAATATTAGTCGGCCTTCTCGTCCACATCATGCTAATTTTCCCGAATCCTATGAATGGTGGAAACTGTTTTGTTGTGCACACACATCTTTTCAATACTTGCCTTACGGGATTTATACACAATTAAAAAAATTTTTTTGGATATAAAAATACTTAGCCTTCTCGTCCACATCATGCCGTTTTTGCTGATTTTTATGATTGGTTGATGGAATTTTATTGGATGGTCTCGATACAGAATATTGTGCTATTATGTATCTATATATGTGTATTATGATGTAAAGAGGAAGATATAATTCCTTCCTGTAATCGTTATTTGACAACTAACATACGCCCGAGCAACGGTTGCTCAGTCCAGACAAACCCCATATATATATTGTTTACACCTTTATTATTCCGTTCATCTAAACACTCCTCTTCAGCCGTTTGTGATTGGGTAACAACGAACGTCCCGCCCATTTGTGCTAGTATTTAAAGTAGGTCATTTTCTTCATGGTCACAGCCTCAGATGACGTCAGGTATGACGAAACGCGTAAGGCGTGACCTCTAAACGCAATTGCATCACTTCCTCGGTGAGCTGGTTCCACGAGGAGGAACGCAAAGGGGAATACAGGAAGCAGGACTATATCTTTCTCAAGCAGGCAGAGCCTGCATCCCCTTGTCAATAGTCACCGTTTTTAACTGCTGTTTTTAAACATACTTTTTCTCGAATAAAACTGGACTTTGATTCAAAACCTACTACACTATCAGGGGACGCTCTGTTTTTCTCTTTTTTTCCCATTTTAAACCGATGGAAAACGGGATGGCGCCCTGAGGGATTTTGGACGGGAACAACCGAATAGGAGGAAGGACCGAAGCACACCAGGAAATCGAAGGAAAAAGACCCCATTTACCACATGCGGGCTACCCCTGCAGGGGTAAGGAGACTCTGGTAAGTGAGGGCACAGGAGGGGAGCACAAGTCACCTTAACTGAAGCAGGATCAAGCACGGAAGTCACTTTGCAAACTCTGAAACAAAATCATCTATATATATATATTTATTTGTGTGGAATCAAAGATTGATCCTGTTCATCAAAACTTTGATTGATATTTATGAACGCTTTCTGGATATTCATAATTTTTTTTCTTTACGGACTTTTCACGGACATTCTTACAGAATTTTACGGATCACAATCTACATGTTGTGGGATCATACCCGTTTACACATATTTTATTTTGGTTTTACACTGATTTTCGATATATTTACAAATTCTAAGTCTTATTTATATTAATTTCTATTTACGGACTTTTACGGACTTTTTACGGACACAAGCAAATATCACTAATTTTCAAGCACTCTGCACTTTTCATATCTATATACTTACATAAGTTACACCTATATCACTGAGACAGCGCCAACTCCAACACTACTCTCTTACTGTTTATATATGCATTTAAGCACTTGAGTCACTTTATCATATGATACACTTTTTACCGTATACCGGCAGTATTTAGTAGTGGCTTCTATCACATTGATTGCGCAGTACCTATTATACTATTTGTCTTTATCAAGTAATTGTGTTTATTACTAGTATTGCGGCAGTCGGTCATTGCACAATATTTACCATCCAGTGAAATTATTATATATACGGATTCAGTTAATATTTATTTGGTAGCGCAGGGGTTTTGACTTTATTCAGTTCAATACCTTGGACAAGGTATGAAAGCATTAGATATTTCACGAAAACTTAAGCGTGATAATCGCACTATTAAGAGATTTGTGGCTGATTCAGAGCACAGACGGGTTTGTGCAGATAAAGGCACATTGAGGAAGATTTCTGCCAGATCCATGCATCGGATCAAGAGAGCAGCTGCTAAAACACCATTAAATAGCAGCAGACTTTGGAGTCCCACGGACATCAAGATGTAGAGTCCTCCAGAGTCTTGCAACTGTGCATAAACCTTCCATTCGGCCACCACTAACCAATGCTCACAAGCAGAAACGGCTGCATTGGGCAGAAAAATACATGAAGACTAATTTTCAAACAGTCCTGTTCACTGATGAGTGCCGTGCAACCCCGGATGGTCCAGATGGATAAGTAGTGGATGGTTGATGGACGGCCACCCTGTTCCAACAAGGCTGCAACGTTAGCAAGGCGGTGGTGGGGTCATGTTTTGGGCCAGAATCATGGGAAGAGAGCTGGTCAGCACCTTTAGGGTCCCCGAAGGTGTAAAGATGACCTCTGCAAAGTATGTGGAGTTCCTGACTGACCACTTCCTTCCCTGGTACAGAAGGAAGACTATGCTTTCCGTAATAAAATCATCTTCATGCATGACAATGCACCATCTCATGCTGCAAAGAATACCTCTAAATCAATGGCTGCTATGGGGATAAAAGGAGGGAAAGTCATGGTTTGGCCTCCATCCTCCCCTGACCTCAATCCTATTGAGAACCTTTGGAACATCCTCAAGCAAAAGATCTATGAGGGTGGGAGGCAGTTTACATCCAAACAGCAGCTCTGGGAGGCTATTTTGACATCTTGCAAACAAATTACAGCAGAAACTGTCCAAAAACCAGGGATCGGCAAGGTATCCGCTCCCAGACACCAGTGTCCGACAGGGCTGCCTGTGGTGTCCGCCGCCGCAAACTTTTTTTTTTACACAGTTTTTTTTGCTAAACTGTCCCCCTGCCGGCTCAACTACTCCAAGGCCGCCCGTAGTAAGACAGCCAGGGAGTGTGGCGCCGCCCACTCTCCCTCGTGTAGTCTGAGTGCGGATTGATCTAGGAGGGAGGGGCTGGTGACGGTCGGCTGACGGCGCGATATTCCTCCCACTGACACCAATCATGGGGCACTATTCCTCCCACTGACACCAATGATGGGGCACTATTCCTCCCACTGACACCAATGATCGTACACTATTCCCCCCACTGACACCAATGATGGGGCACTATTCCTCCCACTGACACCAATGATGGGACACTATTCCTCCCACTGACACAAATCATAGGGCACTATTCCTCCCACTGACACCAATGATGGGACACACTATTCCTCCCACTGACACCTATGATGGGACACTATTCCTCCCACTGACACCAATGATGGGGAACTATTCCTCCCACTGACACCAATGATGGGGCACTATTCCTCCCACTGACACCAATGATGGGGCACTATTCCTCCCACTGACACTAATGATGGGGCACTATTCCTCCCACTGACGGAGAAGATGGGGTTTTTTGAAGGTTTTAATTTGAAATGTACCTTGGTGTCCTTCACTAACTCAACTACTATTTGGAAAATGTCCGCCACAGTCATGGTCCATGCCTATCCCTGCCAAAAACTCACAAGTTCAATGGATGCAAGACTTGTGAAGCTGCTATCAAATAAGGGGTCCTATGTTAAAATGTAACGTGACCTGTCAAAATGTTTAAAAAGTTAAAATGTTGTTCAAAGTTTGATTGAAATAGCTTTTGATTTCAGTAAATATGGTGTAAACACAACAAATGACAATTTTCAGTTCTTTACAACCTATAAAGTGTTTTGAAACTTACGGTGCATAATAATTTGGAACAGTGCATTGTCAGCTTTTTATTTTGAAAAAAATACGGTTATCATTAGGAGGTTTGTTTGAATAAAATTTGAATTGTACTCTTAATAGTTGATAACATGAGAATTATGCTGACTGTTGTTTACATCAATTATTTAGGTAAATGAGAAAAATATCATTGGCATAATAATTTGGAACAGGGTGTATATTCTTCTACATATTTTTGGTAAAAAAAAAAAAAAAAAAAAAAAACATGCAATCGGCGTATATTGATTGGTTTGCACAAAAGTTATCGTGTCTACAAACCATGGGAATTGATTTATGGCATTTTTATTTTTTTATTACTATATTTTTATTGGGACTGCGATATTGCTGCGGACATGTCGGACATTTTTTAAACTTTTTTGGGACCATTGAATTTTATACAGCGATCAGAAATTTAAATAGCCACTGATTGCTGTATAAATGTCATTGGCAGGGAAGGGGTTAACCTGCAGGGGGCGATCAAAGGGTTAACTGTGTTCCCTCATTGTGTTCTAACTGTGTGGGGGCTGGGCTGGCAGGGACATGATGAGAGGGATCAGTAGATCTGTCATGTCCCCCCTCACAGAATGGAGAGCCGCCATGTTTACATTGGCGGTTCCCAGCTCTGCCTCTCTATCAGGTGATCCCCGTTCTGCCTCTATCAGCCGGTGGCTATGAGTGCGTGCGGGGAGCACGCAAAGGGGCAGACATCAATGGACGCCCCCCCAGCAATTCAGGTCCGCGCTGTAGCAGTCTATCGGCTATAGAGCGGATCTGTAGTGGTTAATAATAATAATAAAAAAAAATCAGTAGATATCAATTATCATTTACCACCAAATGAAAGCCCAATTTGTCCTGAAAAAAATGCGGTATAATCCACCTGGATGCACAAAGTATTGATTATATGTACAGTCTTACTAACACATGTCAAACTTGCAAAACTGTGCTTAGGCATTTAGATTAGGTTAGACTGAATAAGAGTTTGGTGCCCTGTCAAATTTACCTTCCCTGCAACCTATCCCTGCTGCTACTGTGACAGTTACAGCACCATTACATCATGGTGTAAAAGGCGCATTAACTTCCAACCTTCACAGCTACTATTAAAAGTATAAGTATAGTAAAGGTGATGTTCTATGGATAATTCAGTCACTGGTAACACATCATCAGTAACAGACTTATTTAGGGAAGCGAGCCACTTATCCTAAAGGAATTGCCACCTTACTGGCCCTTAATGCTGCAGGATCTCAAATCAATAGCAAGAGAGTAATAGCTAGCTGATTCAGGCAATGAAGTATGTTAGTAATTTAGTGACAAATTGCTTGTCTGACATGGCCTGTAAGAGTTAGATATAAAACTTTAACTAAAAAGTAATGGTAGTAAATTATGTTATCATGAATCCTGCAAATTTTACAGCCTTTTAACAAGGGTCAACTCAAGAGACACATATCTACCTAGCAATTTTATAACGAATCTTTATGTTCCACAGTTAGACAGCCATTTTGGCTAAATTGCCTGTAAATAAAATATTTGTAAAAAATGCATTTTCTTGAGGTCTAAAATTAGAAAATAAATTCATGTGATTTTTTTTTTTACTGGGTATCTGGACTTCAAATTGTTACTGAAATATAAGCTTGTCAATAGGTAAGGTTATATTTGAAGAACATGACATACAGGGTCAACCGTTTCTTCTATTGGTAGTTCCAGCTACTGTTTGTTCTAGAAACATCCTATATATGCAAAGTACTTTTGCACTTCTACTTCATTAAATGAAGCAGAAGGTTACCATGTGCAGCATAAAAAGGTTAATTGAAGCAACACACGAATGCATTTCTGAGAAGCAGACAGAAGGAAAATGCACAGTACAGTGTCTTGGCCAATAAAAAGACATTACAAAATGCTAAAAATAATCTTTTCAAGACATAAATACAAAGGCTACTACTACTGCTGACCTTCTTAAAATGCTAGTTGCTTGACTGACCCCAGTAACTTCATTATTTCTGAATCATGGACATGGAAAAAGTATGCAGATTAGAAAAAGTCCTTATTTTTATACTTGTTCCAGGTCAGTGACTCTGAACATTGAAGCTACAGGGCCAGCATGACAGCCAAATAACTGGCTGAATTTTCAGAAGGGGTGCTCAGTTGTCACAGACTTTGAAGTGACACTAAACTAAATCCTTATTCTCCTAAAATAATCCATACAAGTCCAAAACTAAAGTAGAGCCTTATTCAAAAAGTGAAGGCCTGTGGGTTCAATCTCTTCCCTCAGCCTGTAACAGATTTACAGGTTTTTAGGTGACGAGGGGGAGCAAGTATCAGTTTTGATCAGTAACCACCCCCACAATCCTCACCAAGATGAGGATGATGTCCCTTGCCCTGCCTCTACCTGCAGCCTCCATGTCCAAAGAGGCTGCAGGACCACTCACAAAGCTCATGCATGTGCATTGGGGTGCCGGCTGTGATTCCTCAGCAAGCTACAGCTCTCCTATTCAAGATGGTAGTGCTGGAGCCCCACAGCAGAAAACACCACCAATTGAAGTTCCTTTTTAATGGCCCTGTAATTTATTTTTCATTAAATCGTTATTTACTGTGGTTTTCTGTCTTTTTGCGATGTCCTCTGTGAGCCCATGAACCCGTTCTTTCCCCCCTCATTTCCTTTTGGTTAGAACAAGCAGTGCGCATTAGTTGCGGCCATGTGGACTGCTCCATGCACACTATAAATCCCATAGTCCATAGCCCCTTGTCCATCTCAGAAGTGGGCAATAGGGGGTGACTATGGGGGAGATTTACTAAAACTGGAGCACTCAGAATCTGGGGCAGTTGTGCATAGCAGCCAATCAGCTTCTAACTTCAACTTTAAGCTTTGACAATAAAACATGGAAGCTGCACCAGATTTTGCATTCTCCAGTTTTAGTAAATATCTGCCTATGTTCCTACATATAGTGGGACAATGGCAAACGAATACAGCCACCCTCTAACTAGAAGTCTGAGCACAGCAGCAAAAACAATGTATAGCGTATTACTTGGTAGAAGCAGGACTTGTTTAATCAAACTGAAACAATCAAGCTGGTAGGTTCATTGCCTTACATTTAGCGTATCTTTTTCAATGAAAACATACTCTAGCCAGGAATTATCTTCTGGAAAGGTAGCCCAATATACTAGCATGTTCTCAGAGGCTGATGGGACAAATACCAATGTCAGGTTTAATGAAATGGCAGTGCACTTTATCCTTAATTACTTATTATACAATACACTACAATCTACAGGATATGATGGATTGTACTCGAACATCGACTAATACCAATCGTCCAAAGTACTTTTCAAAATATACTAGAACTTGATTTAAAGTACTCCAAAATACAAAATATATAACAAATCTTCACAATTTACAGTGTCAAAAACAAAAATAACATCCAAACTATACGATCATATCATGCAAAATAGGTGAAATTTTAAAGCTGGAGTTTAGCTAAAATGATTTTTAGCCCTTCAGTTTTAGTTACCTAACTTACCTGTAAAGTATGTCCCACATTGTGCAGGCTGCTGGCTCACAAACAAAGCTTCACTGCAGGGATGTCGGTCCTCTTTCTGGGTCTGAACTTCTGGCACTGAGATGGATAATAGCTTTGGCTCTCTGGGATGAACTCAACAGAAGAAGCTACGGATGGGGACCCGCTTCATCCTTCCTCCTCCTCCATTGAGAAAAGTTCTTTCACTGCTTTTAACCACTTGCCGACCGCCGATCGGAGATTGACGGCGGCAAAGTGGCTCTGTAACGCAAAACGCCGTCATACGACGGCGGCTGCGATACAGAGATACTGTGAGCATGTTAGGTAGTATA
>BLSH010106108.1:687755-702111 GCA_018402905.1 Glandirana rugosa | reverse complement strand
TTTTAATTTATTTTCCCTATCCCCATTTATTTGTAGGGCACTTGCCCTAGTTTGAAGATGATTTTGGAACAGTTATATGGTTTCTACCGTTAATTAATACTTTTCAGACACAGTTTGAAGATGATCCACATTCACCTCCATTTTTGCTTTTTTTTGTTTTTATTTTTTTAAAAATATTTAAAGTTATTTCCCTGTCCCCATTTTTTTTGTAGGGCACTTGCCCTACCCTTACCCCCATTTTACTTCCTTTTGCACCCCTCTGGGGCTTTCCAGGACTTTGCTACAGCCATTTTTGTGCCTAAAAGTTCGGGTCCCCATTGATTTCAATGGGGTTCGTTGTCCGTGCGATCGTTCGGGTTCCGTCCGGACCCGGACTTTGTCCCGAAGTTCGGACGGACCAGCAGAACCCGAACGTCCAGGTGTTCGCTCAACTCTAGTGACTAATAGTCTTTTGTGACCATAGACACAGGGATATTGCATCCTTCGTACTTCTGTGATCACTTAAATACAAAAATACAATAGTGCAGCACCAATAAAACAATCAGCACAGAGCAGCCTCAAAATACGGAAGTCAATAGTGAATTTTAGGGACCGACCGATATAGTTTTTTTAGGGCAGATACCGATTTTCCAGCCTCTCAGGCCGATATTTTATAAAGTTAAAGTTTTGAAGAATAAACAACATTTTCTACACAAATCACTATAAAATTAACATGTTAATGTTTATTAAAATTGTAAACATTAAGGGCATTCTCCACACCATACCTGCATGAAAACTGATGGGAAAAAACACAGATTTCAAAACGGACATCTGTCTGCACTATGGTGTGATGAACAAGGTCTAAAAGTAAACAACTGTGAAAAATAAAGTGCTTGAAAAATAATAACTTTTTAAAGGGCTTCCCAAAACCTAGAAAACTTGCATACCTATAAACTGCACTGCACTGCGCTGATTAAATTTAAAGGAGTTGTAAAGGCAGACGGTTGTTTATCTTAATGCATTCTATGCATTAAAGTGATTGTAAAGTCTCATGTTTTTTCACCTTAATGCATTCTATGCATTAAGGGGGAAAACCTTTTCTAAATAGTGACCCCCCCCCGAGCCCCCCTTTTACTTACCTGAGCCTGTTCGTTCCGGCGGCGGCTAAGAGCCTTCAATGTCTCGGGTCCTCATTGGCCAGATTGATAGCATTGGCTCCCGCTGCTGTCAATCAGGTCCAGTGATGCGGGAGCCTGGGGGCAGGGCCGAGTCCCACTGATTGTGTGAATACACGCAAACAGCAGGACACGGGAGTGCGCCCGCATGTGTGACTCCAGGGAAGCTTTCCTGGACGGGTCACTGAATGTAGAGGAAGTCCCAGGAGGACCCCAGAAGAGGAGGTTCGGGGCCACTCTGTGCAAAACCACTGCACAAAGGAGGTAAGTAAGACATGTTTGTTATTTTAAAGAAAAAAAAAAAAAAAAGGAAGAAATCCTTACAATCACTTTAAGATAAAAAAAAACCTTCTGTGTGTAGCAGCCTCTCCAGCACCCCCTAATTACTTACCTGAGCCCCATCTCTCTCCAGCGATGTCCACGAGTGTCTTAGCCTTTCCGGGACACACCTCCTGATTGGCTGAGACACAGTGGCGGCGCCGTTGGCTCCTGTGGCTGTCAATCAAAGTCAGTTAGCTAATTAAGGGATAGAGGGGGAGGGGCAGGCCCGGGTCAGGGCTCCATGTCTGAATGGACACAGGGAGCTCTGACCCAGCTCGGGTGCCCCCATTGAAAGCTGCTGGCTGTGGGGGCACTCAATAGGAGGGAGGGGCCAGGAGAGCAGAAGAGGGACCCAAGAAGAGGAGGATACGGGCTGTTCTGTGCAAACCACAGAGGAGGCAAGTACAACACTTTTTTTTTTTAAATAACAGAGACTTTACAATCACTTTAAATCCCTATCGCAGTGCAAAAAGCTAGACAGTGGACAGAACACACTACACTTTCTTTAATACTCCCAGTTAAGTAGAACAATATTATATTGCAGAAAGCATAACATTTCAGCATGTTCGAGAGGAAAAAGCAGAGAGGTATCTTCTAGCACGAGAAGCAAGTCTTTTGTAGCATGCCTCATTTTCTTTCCACCACTGAAGAGGATCTCTACTTCTGTCAATTACTGGTTCCTTCAAATAAAGATGAAGTTCATCATCCAGGCTGATTATTGATGCAGATTCAGAAGAATCCTCCGCAAGAGGCCCAAATAACACGCCGAACATGGCATCAATTCGACCACAATGAAGATTCTCTTCTGCTCATTGTCCTTTTTGATGTTTGTTTTTGCAGTATCCTGCTCTTCTAGGTTAGTAACATGCTCTTCCTGACTTGACCTTTCTGCAGGAAACTCCTGTTGAATATCTTCTGTCAGCCATTGTTTTGCCTTGGCCAATACATCATCAGAAGAGAAAGCATGATTCTTGCATCGAGGATCCAAAAGACATACCAGCATAATGTTTTAAGTCTCTTCATGCTTCTCAAAGCGTTTGGTGAGGCTGTCCCTCATGACCTGCCTGAATGTTTTAAAGCCACGTGTGTTGGGTCCTTCGTTCTCTTGAAGAAGCATCTTAAGCACTCTCACACATGGGATGACAGATGAGTCAGGGGCTCAATAAACAACATTGGCTACAATGCCACAATGATCAGCAGTAGGACAAAAATATCCTCCATGTTCACATAAATAGATGCTAAGAGCTCGCTTCTGTTCCTGCATTCTTTGCAGCATGTGGAGTGTTGAGTTTCATCGTGTTGGAACAGCCTGAATCAAGTTGTTTTTTGGGTAGGCCAAGGTCTGCCTGAATGCACCTCAGTCACTGCTTGGCAAGGATTGAATGGTGGAAATGGCCTGGACACTTCTTCAGCATGCCAATTATAGCAATCAAAGCTCTCTGGCATGACAGACCATAATTTACCACCAAGTTACAGGGAGTGTGCCATGCAACTGAGGTCTGACACTACAGCAAGCCTCATTCCTTTCACCATGTTTGCTCCGCTGTCTTGAAGCACGAGCATCACTCGTTCTTTGTTTTTTTACCCAGTCTTCAAGCATTCCCAGAACGATTTCTCTAATGTACTCCCCAGTGTGGGATCCTTGCATCACTTTTGTATTCAACACCAATTGCCTTTTTGTCCATCCACTGTCAAATGAAGTGGCATGTAAGACACATTAGTGACTCTGTTGGTCCTGACCAGCAGTCAGTCGTGAGTGACAGCGAGTTGCCAGCATTCTCTGATTGCAGAATGGTCTTTACTATCTCAACTACCTTTTGGTGAATCTTTCTCAGCATTTCGGTTTCACTCTTCAGTGTGTACCTTGGCTCAGCTATGGACATCAACTGCTTAAATCCAGAGTCAGACACCATTGTAAATGGCTGGTTATCCATAACCATCATCTCTGTGATTGTTTTATACAGCAGTTGGGATCTTCCATCCGAATTTAACCACTTAACTTTTTTCTGAAATATGTATTTTATTGTGGTCTGGGATAGTGGTATTTCATATTGTGATTCAGTTTGTTTTCTCTGTGCTTCATTATATAATTCAACATGATGAACTCTTAGATGGGCCCAAAGATTTGACGTATTTTTGTATTTTGCAGTTGTTGATCCCATGCTCACATTGTTTGTGCATGTGTTGCACACTGCCACTTTTCCTGGGGATGGTTGAGATGAGAAATAGTTCCAGACCACACTTTTACTTTTCCTCTCTGCATCCATCTGCATTGAAATTTGAAAGCGTTTACAGATAAGGTGAACTGGATGGCACCCTGCTGTGGGTGGCTTGCTGGCTGGCACCCTGCTGTGGGTGGCTTGCTGGCTGGCACCATGTTGTGGGTGGCTTGCTGGCTGGCACCCTTGAGTGGGTGGCACCCTGCTATAGGTAGCTTGCTGATTGGCACCCTGCTGTGGGTAGCTGGCTGGCTGACACTCTGCTGTGGGTAGCTGGCTGGCACCCTGCTGTGGGTGAGTGGTTGATGGGCCTGGCACCTTGCTGTGGGTGGGTGGTGGGTGGCTGCTGGCTAGCATGTCCGATTCCTCTCTGGTCCAGTTCCGTGGTGTGCAGTGTTCGAGGCAAGGCGAAGGAGGCCAGGACTGTCAGAACATTTAGACACATACTTAATGACATTGCGTGCGGCTTGCCTCCGCGCACTGGGCCTACAGTGCACCGCATACCTTCTTGGATTCTGGGCCCCAAAAAGATGGCAGTGGCAGGAAGGAGACCAATATCGGTATTGTTTGAGACCGATACTGATTCTTTAAAAAAGTGGATATCGGCCCCCGATAATCGGTCGACCCCTAGTAAATATAGCAGCCCATGTGCATTCAGAAAAGTAGGAAATCTTCCACCATCCGTTAGCTTTCCTCCAAGTGTAAAAACACAGCCGCCTTTGGTAAAATTGCACATTCACCAGAAATGAGCTTGTAAAAAAAAAAACAATTAAAAAACAAAAAGATACAAGCACTATGTTCACAAGCCATCCTCATGCATCAGCATCTCCACTCCCGTGGGTCACCTCTCACAACGGGAGGAAACAATCCCACTAAAACAAATAGCTCCTTGTGGAGCCAGCAAAGAGCATATTATAGTGTAGCATTTAGAATCTTTATTGTTAAAAGCAGGGCAAAGATCAAAAAATGAAAATACCAATGTATTGCAGGAGAAAGCCAATCCACTGCCATCCCGGAATCATTGAATGGCGTGGCGTCCACGCTAGACTCCACCCTGGCACGTTTCATCCAATCGGGCGTGGCTTTGTGCGTATCTAACCATTGTCACAAGCAGCCAATCACACTGCTATAGCACGGATTTAGACCACTATACTTGCTATTGCAGTATTTGTGGCAAAGACTCTTGTGATCGAGGCATCTTCCATTATTAATTACCATATGACAATTACAACCTATCACTTTCTGCATAAACTGCACAGAGCAACAATATAAAACCATTGATAAATCTATCTGCATTAAAAAAAATCTAAAAAATGTAAAGGTTAGCACTCGTTGAGAAACAGAGCTTGACAAATCAAGGAGCCAATGTGAACCCCAGATACTCACTAACTTTTTGGAGTACAGATTTCATAGGGAGCACATCTTTGTTGTTTCATTCAAACATCATATTGGTTCATAATTTAGCTGGCCGTTTATTGCATTATATATTATAAGATATAACACAGGTTAAACGGCACACCCGCATAATTCAGTGGTTGATTTAATACAGTGAAGAATGCAGATTTTCTACTAGCTATTCATGTGATGAAGATAAAACCCCAATCTAGTCTTGTGCATGCCTCAATCTTGTTTGCTAGTTACTATGGCAGCACTTGCAGATTAAGCTAAGGACAAGTTAGATTTGACAGTATTGATTGTCAAGTCAGCATTTGAGAGCTTCACTAGAAGTGACATGAAGCTCTTGCTATCCCAACTTCATTGGTAATGCCATAAACACTAAAAGACAATAAAAAGCACCTGGAAGCCCTAATAGCTACTACAGCCAAGTATAGCTGAGAAATGTAGGGGACGGACTCACCGGAAACATCCGGTGGTGCAATTATTATTATACAGGATTTATATAGCGCCAACAGTTTGCGCAGCGCTTTACAATATGAGGGCAGACAGTACAGTAACAATACAATTCAATACAGGAGGAGTCGGAGGGTCCTGCTCTTTAGAGCTTACAATCTAGAAGGGAGGATCAATTGAAACAAAAAGGTAATAACTGTGCAGGATGAACTGATTAAGAAAATGAAAATGTAGTTGTTAGATGTGGGTAGAATAAGCTTCTCTGAAGAGGAGGGTTTTCAGGGATCATCAAAAAGCTAGTAGAGTAGGAGATACTCGGACAAGTTGGGGTAAGGAGCAGGAGGTATTTAGAGGAATGAAGAGAACGCTTAAGTTGGTATTTCAAGACTAGGCTGGTGATGTAGCTGCGGGCTAAATTGTGGATGGCTTTGTAAGTTGTTGTGAGTACTTTGAATGTAATTCGTTGGGTGAACGGGAGCCAGTGGAGGGATTGACAGAGAAGAGTAGCAGACACAGAGCGATTGGTAAGGTGGATGAGTCTGGCAGCGGCATTCATGATTGATTGAAGGGGGGATAGCCTATGTAGAAGTAAGCCAGTGAGAAGGGAGTTGCAGTAGTCAAGGTGAGCGATAACCAGGGAGTGAATAAAGAGTTTTGTTGTGTCATTCCCTTCTACTACTGAACGCAAAAGGTACAAGACTCAAGAAACTGGGGGGAGCCCCAAATAGAGTTCATTAGTGGAGGAAGGGAGCGAAGCAACTGCAGTCTCAACTCATGTTAGGTGAACTTTATTAATAACTATATTGTCACAAAAATAGTAAATGGCAAAAAAATCAGGACAGACTAGACAATATTAAAATTTTAAGAGATAACCGTGTCGCTTAAAAGCACAAACAACCCGGGTTCACTCACACATAATTTGACATATAACTTGTTAACAGGTAATTGCTACCATGGAAGGTCAGGTAAGGTGGACATGCAGGAAACCGCACTCGTGTCAGCTTAGCTGGGGCCATACACTAATGGTGTGGACATCTGCTCTCACCAGCAACCTATTACCTTATCTGTAGCACCTGTAGTGTCAAACATAAAGTGATACTGTATGTCTCCCTGGGCTCTGGATGGATAAGCCGTTGGGTCTGATGACATCAGAGTCTCGGCTTTGGAGTACCCAGAGACAGGAAGGAGAGGGAGATATGGTGGGGGCACTGATCCCAGTACTGAAATGCAGTCTACTCCCAACGGGATCCCTTCTATATGGGGGGGGGGGTCTACTCCCAACGGGATCCCTTCTATATGGGGGGGGGGGGTGTGTGTATGTCAATGAGGTGAAGAATGTTAAATCCCAGCGGGGGATGTAAGTGAGCCTTGTGTACTCACAGTTCCAGATTACAGAACAGGATCAAAGGGGGCGGGTGTGTAGTTGTTGCTCAGGGCTGCAAATAACAGTATCCCCGTGGAATATCCTCGCTGTGGTGAATAATAATGCTGATGAGCCAAAACTTCACATCTAGCTCTCGGGAAGTGTACTGGCAGGGGAATCGCGGAACTGTGGGAGCCTGACACTCCTGTGGTAGCCTCGGTTCAGGCTGCTGTGGTCGCCGGTCCACTTAGTTCGAGAGCAGGGGTGTACACAGATCAGGGAGACACACCACCATGGCAATCCCCATCCCCGCCACACTGGCAGGTAGTCAGGCTGGCCGTGTCAGGCACGGAAGAGCAGTGTAGACATCAGAGGGTAGAGTGAACCGGGATGTGTGCAGGTGGATTCACTGACGTTTAATTCACTAGATGCCGTGGACTTCTTCAAAGTAGCGCACCCGCATGATTCAGAGCCTTTTAAGCATTCAGCTTAATTGGAAATCAGCAAGGGGGGCACACATCATCCAAGTGCTCAAAGAAATAATCTAGGGTGATGTACTTAATTCAGTGTGCAGTTAGTTAGGACAAGATACCGGCATCTTTTGGACATTTAGTAAACTTGAACAGCAAATTTAAACCAACTTCAATAAGAGTGAGACATTCCTTATTTTTATAGTAAAAGAAAGACTAACTGGCAGTGACATACACAGTTGCATGATATACACTGGGTCAAGCATTAGTGTAACTAAGGTAGCCACCACTTGGTTAATCACATGACGTGCTGTGCAGGGCTACATAGTCAGTGGAAAGGATATGGTTTGAGCAGGCATTGCTTAAGGCCCTAAGAACACCTGAAGATTTATCTCATTCAGGCCTTTTGGAACCATCGTTCCCAAATGATATATCCATTCCTTTTTTCTCTGGAGGAGAGAAGTATTAAAGTATCCTCTTCTACTAGACAGTTTAAGTGCAAAAAAGCCCTTAACATTCAGGCCTTTAGTTAGTCAGTTTTGGTATTTAACAAATTGTTGGCCAATTGGCGATTCATCACCTTTCTCACGGATGCTCGACAAGTGATCGCCGATAGGCACTTTAAGGGGACGTTTCGTTTTGCCAACGTAATATTTGTGGCAAGGGCACTCAAGCATGTACAGGACACATTCAGTGTTGCAGTTAATAAACTGCTTTATTTTATTTGTCTTTAGTCTGTCTGCATCACTGAAGGTGTCTACTCTCTCAACCAATTTGCAGATATGGCATTTCCCGCTGGGGAACATGCTCTTGATTGTCGGGAGATCAGTTAACCAATTTTTTTACATGGTTCTAATGAATTCAGATCTCACCAAATCATAATTGAGGTTCTTAGCCCTTTGGGCTACCAGATGCAGTCTTGGACCTACAATCTTTGCCAGTTGTGATGAACGAGTTAGCAGGTGTCAATGTATTACTGCTTTGGAGGGGAAGCCCCGAAACCTTGGAAAAGTTTATAGGGGCACTTAACCAAAACGGAAAAATATACGGTTAACTTTTAAACAATGATACCCACCAAATTCCCTTCCTCGTCCTCTACATCAGGGTTGAAGGTGGTAAACTGAGGACCAAAACATACAGAAAAGAAACCTCAGCCTATACTATGCTTGAAGCAAACAGCCATCACCCCATGTCACTCAACAAAGGGTTCCCTACGGGACAATTCCTTCGAATATGTCGTAGCTGTACATTCGAAACCGATTACCAAAGGGAGGCTGCAAAACTATACACAAGATTCAGAGAGAGAAATTACTCGGACAGAACGCTTAAAAGATCTAAGAAGGCCTCTATGAGACCAAGATCGGATTTACTAAAAGCTAAACCAACTGAGGATCAAGCCCAAGGTAACCAGCTGGAACCAGTGAGGATTATTACCCCCTACGGATTGCAATAGGATGAGGTACGCAGTGTTCTTAGCAAACACTGGCACCTGATAACTCGCTCATCACAGCTGGCGAAGATTTTAGGTCCAAGACTGCATCTGGTAGGACTAAGAACCTCAATTATGAATGGGTGAGATCCAAATTCATTAGAACCACGCCAAGAAATTGGTTAATCGGTCTGCCGACACTCAAAGGGCATGTTCCCCTGCGGGAAATGCCATATCTGCAAACTGGTTGAGCGAACAGACACCTTCAGTGATGCAGACAGACAAAAGACATATAAAATAAAGCAGTTTATTAACTGCAACACTGAACATGTCCTGTACATGCTTGAGTGCCCTTGCCACAAATATGCTGGCAAAAGAAACGTCCCCTTAAAATGTGTATCGGCGAGAACTTGTCAAGCATCCACAAGAAAGACAATGAATCACCAATTGCCCAACATTTTGTTAAATGCCACAACGGACTAACTAAAGGCCTGCGTGTTCAGGGCTTTTTTGCACTTAAACTGTCTAGTGGAAGAGGAGACTTTAATACCATTCGCCTCCAGAGAGAAAAGGAATGGATATATCATTTGGGAACAATGGTTCCAAAAGCCCTGAACAACGAGATGCATCTTCAGGTGTTCTTATGGCCTTAGCAATGCCTGCTCAAAGCACATCCTTTCCACTGACTCTGTAGGCCTGCACAGCACGTCGTGTGATTAACCAAATGGTGGCTACCTTAGTTACACTAATGCTTGACCCTGTGTATATCATGCAACTGTGCATGTGACTGCCAGTTAGTCTTTCATTTCCTAAAAAAATGAAGGAATGTCTCTCTTATTGAAGCTGATTTAAATTTGCTGTTCAAGTTTACTAAAGGTCTACACTGTACACACTGAATTAAGTACTTCACCTGAGATTATTTCTTTGAGCACTTGGATGATGCGTGCCCCCTTGCTGATTTCCAATAAAGCTGGATGCTTAAAAGGCTCTGAATCATGTGGGCGCGCTACTCTGAAGAAGTCCACGCCACCTAGTGGATTAAACGCATCAGTGAATCCACCTGCACACATCCCGGTTCACTCTAGTCTGATGTCTCCACTGCTCTTCCATGCCTGACACCACCAGCCTGACTGCCTGCTGGTGCGGGGGGGTGGGGATTGCTGTGCTGGTGCGTCTCCCTGATCTATGTACATCCCTGATCTCGGACTAAGGGGACCGCCAAGGTTCCTGTGTGGAACCACAAGATATCCCTTTGACCGGCAGCTGCAGCAGCCTGAACCGAGGCTACCACAGGAGTGTCAGAGGCTTCCACAGTTCCACGATTCCCCTGCCAGTACACTTCCCATGAGCTGGATGTGAAGTAAAGTTTTGTTTGCAATAGATTTTTACTCAAAGGTTTAACAAACTTACTAGGATACAAATGGTATCATACAGATATAGAAAGATCTATGCACCCTCACGAGTAACCAAGTGTCAGATCGATGTAACTATACTATAAACATCAATTGTAAAAGGTAACCAACTAAATTAGGCTACTGCCTGCTCAGGCCATATATGGAATAATCATAATTACTCTGTGGCATAAGCAATTCAGGAGCATTACTCTGAAAAACATCTCTGCACCAGTTGATCCAACTGTAGTGCCTATAGCATAACTAGAGATCGGAGCACTTATCGTTAAGGTTGATCTGGTACTTCAAGTCATTGAATCCAGGACTCCCCACTTGCATCCATGAGGTGAATGGTATTGAAATTAAAAAGAGAAGAGAAGAAACGAAAAGAAAGAGGAAAAAAGGGAGGAGTGAAAAGAAGAAGAAACAAGGTCAGAGGAAAGAAGCAGAAGTCAATTACCTTGGCCCAGGCCCCCGACCGCCCAGTTTCGGGACCTATGGGGCTTGAAGGTATGTAATCCAGGGGGACCACACTCTTTTGAATCTAGCTTGTTTGTCCCTAAGGATGCTGGTCAATTTTTCATTGACCATGATCCAAGAAAGTTTATGTTTTACTAATGCGACTCTGACCACTGGGGTTTTCCATGCTCGTGCTATAGTTATTCTAGTTGCTGAAAAAATGAAAAAGCTGAGTTAGGAGAGGTCTAGGGATCTCCTTCAACAGGTCCGCAAACAGCGCAGTTTTAGGATTTTTAGGTATATTTTGTCCTGTCACTCAATAGACCAGAGTGAATATTTTGATCCAAAAGTGCTGGACCTTAAGACAGGACCACAGTAACCTCTTGCCCGCACCCTCTGAAGCAAAGGGGTGAGGTGCCAGGGTACAACTTTGCCAGTTTCACCGGGACCAGGTACCATCTGGATAGCACCTTGTAATTTGCTTCCACCAAGGAAGTATTGAGTATTCCTCTGTGCACTATGGTTGACCACTGCCCCCAAACCTCCTCCTCTAGAGTCTCGCCTAGATCTGATTCCCATGCCGTTGAGTATTGAAGAGGACATAGAGCTCCGATATTTCCCCACCTGACTCAGGTCCACGTATGCATTTGTTTCAAACAAGGTCCTAGTGGTTATGTCGATCTGATTTGTACCCAGATCATTTATAAAATGCATAATTTGGTACAGACAGAAGGATTCCGTCTCTGGGGCATCTGTAGTGTGTCCAGAAAATAAGACTGTTGCCTAATCCCTTTGTGGTCCATGAAATGTGCTGTCCTGTAAAGGCCTTTGTTAACCCACCACGTGAATTGTTGGGGATTCTGTCCTGGAGGAAAATGCAGGTTATTAAGTATAGGGGCCACAGGGGAATGGGGAGACCTCAGTGGGTACAACTTGCACATGGTGTCCCAGAGATGTAGGGAGTGGGATAAGAAAGGACTCAGAATAGCCTGACACTCTCTTGTCGGTAGCCACATCAGGAAGTCCATAGGCAGTGAGGGACTAGTCTACACCTCCAAATCGTATCCAGTCAGGTTGGTATGTTGTAGAGAAAATTTGGTATAGTTGCACCAATTGAGCAGCCCTGTAGTTCCTCAAAAAATGAGGAACTCCCAGTCCACCTCTCCACTTGGAGATATACAGAGTGGAGTGGGCAACCCTACATCCACCACCACCCCAAATGAATTTGTAAACCAGACATTGAAGAATGTAAATGGTATTGGCAGTGACCGAAAATAATATAGGATTTGAGGGAGAACTGTCATCTTAATGGCCACTATTTTACCCATCCAGGAAAGTGCATGTATCTGTCAGTTCCTTAAATCTTGTTCAATGAAGTTATAAAGGGGGATATAGTTAACCAGAAACAGTGTGGAAATGTCCTGAGCGAGTTTAACTCCAAGATAAGGTGAAGTGAAGTTTTGGCACATCAGAATTATTCTTCACAGCGAGGGTATTCAGTGGGGATACTGTGATTTGCAACCCTGAGCAACAACTACACACCCACCCCCATTGATCATGCTCCATCATCCGGAACTGAGTACACACGGCTCACTTACATCCCCCGCTGGAATTTAACATTCTTCACCTCATTGACATACACCCCCCCCATTTAGAAGGGATCCCTTTGGGAGTAGACTGCATTTCAGTACTGGGATCATTGCCCCCACCATCTCTCCCTCTCCTTCCTGTCTCTGGGTACTCCAAAGCCGGGACTCTGATGTCATCAGACCCAGCGGCTTATCCATCTAGAGCCGAGGGAGACATACAGTATCACTTTATATTTGACACTACAGGTGCTACAGATAAGGTAATAGGTTGCTGGTGAGAGCAGATGTCCACACCATTAGTGTATGGCCCCAGCTAGGCTGAGACGAGTGCGGTTTCCTGCATGTCCACCTTACCTGACCTTCTATTATCGTAATTGCCTGTTAACAAGGTATATGTCATATTATGTGTGAGAAACACATAATTAACTTATAACCACTTCCAGACCACGTCACATACATTTACTGCTGCAGAGTGGTAGCGTAACGCGAATCGCCACCTATAAACGGTGATTCGTGCAGGTGCGGCTAGGGGGCGAGTGCACACCGCCGTACGCTCCCTCAGTGTGTCCACGGGTCGGGGGGACTCGGTGTCCGCTGGTGACCCACGATCACTTACTACAGAGGAAGAACAGGGAACCGCCGATGTAAACACGATGGTTCCCTGTTCTGACAGGCGGCATGACAGAGATCTACTGATCCCTGTATTCGGGGTCAGTTAGATCTCTCATGCCCCTGCCAGCCCAGCCCCCATACAGTTAGAACACACCCAGGGAAAACAACTGACCCCTTGATTGCCCCCTGCAGGTTAACCCCTTCCCTGCCAATGACATTTATACAGTAATCAGTGACTATTTTTAGATCTGATCGCTGTATACATGTCAGTGGTCCCAAAAAAGTGTCAAAAATGTCTGCCACAATATTGCAGTCCTGATAAAAATTGCAGGTCGCTGGCATTACTAGTAAAAAAAAATAAAATAAAAACCCCATAAATTAATCCTCATGGTTTGTAAATGCAGCAACTTTTGCACAAACCAATTAATATGCGGCGATTTCGATTTTTTTTTACCACAAATATGAGGAAGTATATATAAATCGGCCAAAACCGATGAATACTTTTTTTTTTTATATATATATATATATTTTTTTTTTGGATATGTATTTTGGCAAAAATTTAAAAAATATTGTTTTTTTTTTTCAAAATTGTCGCATTCATTTGTTTATAGCGGTGATCAGAAGTGACACAGGGGTGATCAAATACCACCAAAACAAAGTTCTATTTGTGGGGAAAAAAGGACGCAAATTTAGTTTGGGTACAACGTCGCACGACCACGCAATTGTCAGTTAAAGCGACGCAGTGCCGAATCGCAAAAAAGTGCTCTGGTCCTAAAGCAGGAAATCCTTCCGGGGCTAAAGGGGTTAATGACTATTTGGTATTTAATTGCATGAGGTTTACAACATGCTGCGTGAGCTCAACAGGGCTAAAAGTGTTTTGCTGCCGATTTTAATTTGTACTCGGGCAATGTTATGGTGAAACCTCTCTCCATGTTTGTCACCGACTACAGCTAGTTCAGGAAAAGGAATCCAACTGTAAATGCAAAAAAGGAATCTTCAATGAAATGTTGCACTTCATGGTCTTGTATGCTGCAAGACATTTGTCAACCAGCTGAATGTAGGGTGGTAATCTGTAGATTCCAAGGAAATTCTCAATGACATCCTTAAATGCTTTCCAAGCAATTCTCTGGCCCCACTAACAGACCCTTAAACCACTCATCATTGATGACCTATCTGATCTGTGGACCAACAAAAATGGCTTCCTCAATTTTTCTTGACACTTCCTAAAACAAACTCTGTCTACAAAAGTTCTTTTTAACTCCTTCGGTAAAAACAACCAGGTGTCTAGTCTATCCAGTAGTTACTACTCACCAAATTCCCAGACAATCACCCCGGTCTCTTAACGAACCTTTCGTAAATTCCTACAGTAACTCTTAAAGGAACCTTAGATGTCTAATGGTGGGATGTAAGTCGACCAACTGTTTACAGAACGTCGTATGTTCTGGTACTTCACGTTGTAAAGTAACTTCTAAGGAAAAAACGTAAATGTCAACCTAAG
>BLSH010106108.1:675064-686569 GCA_018402905.1 Glandirana rugosa | reverse complement strand
CTGCCCCAGTGTGAAAAGACCCATTGCAATGAATGGGAGGCAGTTTTCAGGTGCTTTTCAGAGGCTATTTCTAGCGATAAAACACCTGAATACAGCCTCAGTGTGAAAGGGGTCTCAGTTGACTTCTTGTCAAAGAAAAATCCTCAGCTGATAATTATCTGCATCCAATCAGATGCAGTCATTGTTCAGATATTTTGACAGTCACTGAGCCAAATGTTGGAATACAGTATTCGGAACTGCACATTCATCCACCCACACTGCGTAGCGTGTATGGGAAAATCTTTAATTCAGCCCATGGGACTAAACTAGGGAGAGTTTGTATATGGCCAGCTTAAAGCACATCCAAACCCAATAAATAAAAGTTATACAACATTGTAGATTTAAATGGATTTGCATTATACCAACAACAAATTAAAGCCAAACTCCACCTAACGCTTTCGTTAAGCAGTCCATACAGGACTCATTTTCCTTCAACAATTGGGCTGAATTTAAAAAAACGGACTCAATCCGCCCATCCACACACTTTATGAGGATGAAGAAATCCTCCCAATGAGCTATTGTATTTGGACAGTGGGGAGACTTCCCTGCCATCAGAATACACAGATATAGCTGGCAGCGCTGATCAAGTGGGGAAGATCCAACAGGGCAGCTGCACTGAAGTTGATTGGTAGATTGGTTGGGGGCATGGCCTGGCCAGAGCCAAGGCTGAGGCTGCCACTCATTCTTTCACATGGGTCTGCTTTGTGATGTGTGGCTCACTGACACATTTTCTGTACAACCTCCCTGCCTATACACAGATCAAAATTTGGCTTGTCCCTTCTGAACTGGCCGAATTTCAATTGATGTATGGCCTAACAATGTGCCTTGTCCGCCTAGGAAAGGAAGAGTGGTACTAGTAGCATCACCCAGTGAAAAAAGAAAGACGTCTAAAAAGAAAACAATGCAGCTACCAGGACTGGCAAGTTAGTCCTTTATCATTTTTGTTTTAGAAACTGTGCATTTTTTAATTCAGGAATTTAAAGACAGACACTCCTTTAAAATAAAAGGTAATCTAAAAACAGAATCCAAATTGAAAAGTATATTTGTCAGTCTTTAACACTACTGTAATGAGAGACCCTGGAACCTATCTCTCTACTAGGTACTATCCGACTAATTTTGGAACTTTGCACATAGAGCTGTGAGCTATATTATGTACTGTATAAAAGATTAGATGCTTTAACCACTTGGACATGGTTGGGCAGAGACTTATATGCAAGCTTTTTCTTTTTTCCTTTACATAGGGACCTGTCCTTTTATTACTGTAAAAGGTGACAGCCTCGTGACCAGGCTCATTTACTTGTAGTATAATCTCTATATATGGAAGTTTATGCATGGGCCCCCTTATTCCTTTCTGTATTGGACTATCAGTGCCAAACAGGTAGGTTTCCATTATATTTCTTGAACTTTGACGGTAGTAAATACTAGGTCATCATTTTGGAGCACACTGCCTTGGGTTATTATTTGTGTCAATACATATATCCTTTTTTTTTTCCTTGGGTCTTAATTGTGTGCTCTCCCGTGGTTACCCGGGACAGCTGTACCTAGTGGATGTATATTAGCCGTGATGCTCGTAGCTGCTTTTTAGTGAGTCAAGCAGTGTAATTACCTGCTATTTAAATATTACATATTATGGATGAAATTTATGTAACTATTTTGTACTCTTACTTTTGGTACATCTTCATCTAAAAACTTTGTTTTGACATCTCCATCCTCCTTTGGAAGTGGCACTGCCTGCAAAAAAGGTTGAGGATGTTTGGATTTCCCCTACAGTCATCAATTTAGTATACTGTAGATTTCAGAATGATTGTATCTTTAGGATTCATGGTATATATACTGTTTAAGGGTGTCTTCACACAGTTACCTGGAGGGGAATAGTATAATTTTGGAATTTAAATGAGAAATTACATTTTTTACTGTGTGTTGTCCATATTTCTAAATACATTTTAGATATTGCTGGTAGGCAAATTAGATCCTGTCTAAAAGGCCCTAGTATGTGTATGAATGTGAGTTAGGGACCTTAGATTGTAAGCTCCTTGATGGTAGGGACTGATGTGAATGTACAATGTATATATAAAGCACTGCGTAAATTGGCGGCGTTATACAAGTACCTGAAATAATAATAATATTTTATATTATACAGTATGTTGAGTCTTTGGAATACCCATAAAGTCTATTTGCTCTTCAAAAATGTATTCCTCCTTGGTATTTGAATCTAGGACGTGGTAACCCCTTTTGTTTAGTTCTGGGAGCCCATTATACCTCCTTAGATCTCTTGGCCATTAAGAAGTATTTTACTCCTACTGTTTATTTTAAATTATTTTTTTAATCTTTCAGCAAGGAGAGAGGAGCAAGCAAACAGCAGTGCAAAATCTGCTTTAGGCTGGATTCACACTAGTTCGGTGCAATTGAAGCTCCAGTTTCCCTGCCAAGATAAAAATTATTTGTTTAGCGGTCCCTCTCCATTGTAGCTGCGGATCAGCTGACCTGGAAGAGGGGGGGCGGTGTAGTGAGGAGGGGGAGAGAATTCCTTCACAACGGAACACATTTGGGAATCAGATGCCTTCCCATTGAACATTAATTCACACCTGTAATTCACACCGCACTGCCTAGAAAACGCACACGTTTTTGGGACAATGTGGATGCAACGCACATATGTGAACCAGACCCATTGAAAACAACAAATGTTCTGTGATTTGGATGCAGTGTAAGCCGCA
The DNA here is from genome assembly GCA_018402905.1 of Glandirana rugosa. NCBI lineage: Eukaryota > Metazoa > Chordata > Amphibia > Anura > Ranidae > Glandirana > Glandirana rugosa. Next base: position 683,816 of record BLSH010106108.1, on the reverse strand, counting down.
TCCAATTTGCAATGGTGTGAACCCAGCCTTAAACAGTGATATGTGTATCTGTTGTCTATCTACACCCAAATTCTACTATTCCCCATCCATGTAACAAATCTACTGCTGCAGGATACTGTAATCTGACAGCTGGTATCCACAGCTATCAGAATGCCAGGAACAGCGACAGCAGCTGATTGCCTTTTTTTCTGCCCAGGTCCTTTGATTTCTGAAGCAAAGTTTGTAGAGTCCGCAAAGTGGTGGTGTCAGCAGTGCCATCTACAGCTCAAGCAGGCCAATTTCACAAGAATCACCTGAAATGTGTGCCATGCATGGCCAGCTTAACACACTCTACATTTTCCCCCTTTTTGTCTTATTGGACTGCAATTGCCCTTTAAAGCAACTCAAGAAAAAAAAAGCAGAGAAAACGACTCCCAATTGTGAACTGGGCTGTTGTACTTTATAGCAGAGTTATTAAACAAGTGTTTACCTGCTGAAGATGGTGCTGGGGGCTGTGTAACCTCAGAATGTGTCTCTCCAGTTCTTTGTACCGGAGTGACGATTTCAGATTTGCCATTTGGTTGTCTGACACTGGCAGGGCTAGAAACGTGTTCTGGATACAGTCTTGTCAAAACTTTGGAAACGATTGCTTAATAAAAAAGAAAACAATGCATTTACTACTTTCACTGGCATGTTACCAGGCACAAAACATTGTAATTAAACATATTCTTCAATAGCCACAAATTATATTAATCTATTACATGTGCACTAAATGTCTTTGCAAACCCAATTATTACCCTGTAAAAGTAGCACTGACATTATCACTGTGCTGGAAATATCCTGTGCAGGGAGTGGGACTGTGGGAGGGAACCACCAGGCACCACCCACTACAGGCTGCCCGCAGAAAACTACAGCAAGGGGCAGAGACAAGACCAATCACCCTGCATTAGGTGAGAGAGCAGCAGTGACCGGTCTTTATAACAGGAAGCTCCTGTACAGAGGTAACGTTTCACAATTGAATACTGCACATATCAGGGGGAAATACACAAAGCACATCAAGATTCAAGGAAGAATACACATGACTCTTGTATTTGGACACAATTCTTTCTTATCCCTCTTATTCAGCTTTAACTACTTTAAGACTACTAATACGGCAGGGAGGCTCTATTGCGCGAAACAATGTACCTGCACGTTAATTTTATGCACCAGATACTGTGGGCGTGCACCTGCCCGCTGCACTAAGGGGGAGCCAATCCGCGGGTCCGGCGGACCCGATGTCTGCCAGCCACCTGCGATTGCTCCAGAGAGGCAGAACGGGGATCTGCCTATGTAAACAAGTCAGATCCCTGTTTTGACATGGACGTACACTGAGATCCTCTGTTCCTAGTAATCAGAACAGCGATCTCTGTGTTCTTGCAATCAGTCCATCCCCCACATAGTTATAAAAGACCCTTTGATCACCCCCTTACCTGCCAGTGTCAATTAAACTGTGATAAGGGCATTTTTTTTTAGCACTGACCACTGTATTGGTGTCACTGGTCCCCAAAAATGTCACTTGGGGTCAGATTTGTCCGCCGCAATGTCACAGTCCTGCTCAAAAAAAAAAAAAAAAATGCTGATCGCCGCCATTACCAGTAAAAACAATTAAAAAAATTAAAAGTCCATAAATCTATCCCATAGTTTGTAGACGTTATAACTGTTACACAAACCAATCAATATATGCTTATTGGGATTTTTGTTTACCAAAAATATGAAGAATACATATTAGCCTAAATTGATGAAGAGATTTGTTTTACATTTTTTTCTGGATATATGTTTTATAGCAGAATGTAAAAAAAAAAAAAATAGTTTTTTTTTTCCAAAAATGGTCTGTCTTTTTTTTGTTTATAGCGCAAAAAACTGCAGAGGTGATCAAATACCACCAAAAGAAAGCTCTATTTGTGGGTGAAAAAAAAGGATATCAATTTTGTTTGGGTACAACGTTGCACGACCGCGCAATTGTCAGTTAAAGTAACACAGTGCCGTATCGCAAAAAAATGGCCTGGTCATTAAGGAGGTAAAACCTTTCGGGGCTGAAGTGGTTAAGAAAGTCCACATTTCTCTGCACAAACTAAAATGGATTGCAGCAGTAGGAACATTTACTTTGTGTAATATTTTAATCTGTATAGAGTGAAAAAAAAGTTAGGTACCTGGTAACTCTTTTTCCGAGAAGTCTTCCAGGGCAGCATCTGGGAGGAGCCTATCAGATGCTGCCCTGGAAGATGATTCGAGAAAAAAATCTAACCAAATGCTAATCTTTAGGCCGGTTTAGACTTGCACGCAAAGATTTTATTTGACTTTAGTGTGTTGATATCACATTTACATTGTGGTTTCCAGAAAATTTCTGTAATTCTACATTTGCTGCACTCTGCATTTTAGAAGATTTGAGAATGTGATTCTTATTCAGCAAAGCACAATTTATGCTTATGCATTTAGAACATACATTTATTCTTTTTATAAAGGGGACCTTTCATCAGATTTTTTTTTATGGGCACACATGCCAATTATTGTGAAAGTGTAACACATGTATTTATTACTTCTCAAAGAGATCACTGTACTATCCTGACAATGCCTTTAGCTTTCTACCCAGAATACCAGTGCCATTGTTGCTCAGGCATCATCTGTAGAAGACCAATGATGGCAGATTCCCCCTCTCAGGAAGACGTCAAAGTGCACACAGGCACAGTTAAGATGGCAGAGGGCAAGAAATGCTTTTTCATAGTAAAAAGTACCATTTGTTCTTGCAGAATAAGGCTGCATTTTTTGTAGCTTCTCAGGAATTTTTCATGCAAATTTGCAATGTTACTGATAGATCAATTTTAAGTTCAATTTTTTTATTTTTTAAATACGGCACCTGTGTGTTTAACAGACGATCATCCATGCTATAATGTGCTTTGTTTTTTTATAACATGAAAACACAATTAAACCTGTACGGTTTAGGAGATATTCCCTCTGTAAGATGGTTCAGAGTTACGGCACATGCTCCGTGTATGTCCCGGCAAAGGCCCGGCAATAGTTCCTGACCTTGCCAGAAAGATGGGTCCCACGTGCGACGTCTCGCGGCTCCGGCCAGTCACAGCGCCGGAGTCGCGTACCCGGAAGCAAGATCCAAGGGAAGATGTCCACTCCCTCAGAGGGGACCGAGCAGCCCAGTCGGATCTTCGTTCCAAGGTGAGTATTTCATAATGAGCTAGTATGTGGTGCATACTAGCTCATTATGCTATTGTCTTGCAGGTTTTTTTTTTTTTTTTTTTTAAATGGGTAGACAACCGCTTTAAAAGCCCATAATATATAAGTTTCTGAAAGCATCAGACCAGAATAAAAAGATGACAGTTGCAATTTTCAAATACAGAAGTAAAACCATACAAATCACTCCTATATGACAGTCGTATTGTCTGCTAATCAAAATGTGAACACATCTGTGGCCGCTAAGCTGTTGGTTTACATCTAAGTGCTGGTGCACCCTAATATCTAAAAGGGTTAAACACTTTTACAAAAGATAAAATGAAAACAACAAACATGAGGTCTTTGCATTTTTAACAATAGTAAGCTTGAACATTTATGATAATCTGACAAACTTAAAGTGGTTGTAAACCTCAGATGTGAAATATGAGCATATGCCTCTATAATATGTACTTGTCTCAATTAAGAGCTCCAAGTGCCATTTCTGTCTGTTGCTTTGCTCCTCTGCTATTAGCATGAGTCACTTCTGACACGTTTTCCTGACACCAAGAGAAAAATGGTGACAGGGGTGGGACCTCCAGCTGATTGACAGCCTCAGCTCTGTTCCTGTGTGCTGTGTGAAAGGGGCGGTGTCCCTTTCCTCCAAGCTGCTTTCTATTTTCCCTGACAGCTCAGACAAGCTTTACTAGTTCTGGGTTTTGAACGGATGTAAAGAGAAGACTGCAGATAAACAGGCACAACTTGCAGGACGGATTTGTTTCATCTCGGTGTATCATCTGAGGCCAGTCACGTCACTTTGTATATGTTAAGCCTCATACACACAGATGTTTTATACCGCTGCATTTTTAGTGTTTTTTGCAGCTCTCCATGTTATTCAATGGCCCCATACAAACGCTGAAGTTTTTGAGCTCTAGATGGCATCGGCATTCTTAAGCTGTAAATCGAACGCAGGACCCGCTCATTCCGAGGCTGTAGCTTTATGGCGTTTTTGACGATGAGCCGGCAAAACACTCACTAACACGCATTGATGCTGTAGCGTCGTTACCCGGTGTTTTTAGCGCCGGCGGTTTCAGGTTAGAAAATAGCAGAGGAATGTTTTTTTAAACAAAATGCCTAGTGACGCCGACGCTCACTAACGCGCATTAACACCGATGAAAAACGCAGACGAAATAGCGTTTTTTGTCCGATGTCGGTCTGGACATTTTTCTATTACGCCCGTGTGTATGAGGCCTAAGGGTTTACAACCAAACTACAGGATTGGCAATATAAACACATAGATGCTACCAAGTAATCAGTAAAATATGATGCAGAGACCACTCCGCACTGTTGTCCAACCTTGGGAACCCATAAGCAGAGTCAGGACAAGGTTCTCTGGCAGGCCAAAGCCCACTTACAGTTTTCGCTTACTCTCATTGTAAAGTTCCACAAATACCTGTTGATCCTGCCAGTGATGTCTAATGTAGCTTCCTGTGATGGTGTGGCAACAGTACTGCACTGCTCCCGAATTCAGAGCAGAGTTGCAACTTTCATGTAGCCTGTGCTTGGTAAAGACCCTTTTTAATATAGGCACCACATTGGTCATGCACCAATCAATTGGTACCAACAAATTACCATCGATATCTTTGTTGTCTGTTACATTTGTATGCACCAGTTACACACACACACACACACACACACGTATTTCAAGCATTTCTTTCTTTTAATTTAATGATTATGGCTTACAGCTAGTGAAAACCCAAAATTCAGTATCTCAATATTAGAATATTACATAAAACCAATAATAAAAAAAAGGATTTTTAATAGAGAAATGTTGGCTTACTGAAAAAGCAGAGTTTGTTTCTTACCAGTAACTCTGTTACCAGTAGTTTTCCAGGGCAGCCCTAGAGAGATGGAGCCCCCTCCCTTCATACAGAAAACACGTTGCCAATTAATCCTTTTTAAGGTGGTCCCTCAGGTCCCTGGTCAGTCATCTAGGAGAACTGAAGGCCGGTGTAGCGCCATTTATTGATAACCCCATAAAAATGGAAACCGGAAGGGACGTTCCTTCGCCGCCATGTTGCTACACCCGCACTCGTCCATACGAAGGATACAGAGAGAAGGCAGCAAGCGGACATCTTTTTACACCCACCAGAGATTTTAATTTCACACTTATTTTTAACAGTGAATGGACCTTACATACAGAAATACAGTATATAGAAATACGCGATACTGTTTTGATGTTACATTTTAAAAGCATCGGCAAGCCTGCCAATCTCACAGCTTTGCAAATGTCACACAACACCGCTGCTTTTAATAGCCGAGGGCCAGGGCTTCTGCCAGGAGAATATGAATGATAACACAAAAACATTTCATTCACTCAAGGTTAGTGTTTGACTGAAGCCATTTATTATCAATCAACTGTGTTTATTCTTTTTAAAACATAATGACAACAGAAACTACCCAAATGACCCTGATCAAAAGTTTACATACCCTGGTGATTTTGGCCTGCACACAAGTTGAGACAAAGGGGTTTGAATGGCTATTAAAAAGGTAACCATCCTTACCTGTGATCTGTTTGCTTGTAATTAGTGTGTGTGTGTATAAAAGGTCAGTGAGTTTCTGGAATCCTGACAGACCCTTGCATCTTTCATCCAGTGCTGCACTGACGTTTCTGGATTCTGAGTCATGGGGAAAGCAAAAGAATTGTCATAAGATCTGCGGGAAAAGGTAATTGAACTGTATAAAACAATGTAAATATTTTATCTTTTCATGTGACAACACTTAAGAAATGACACTTTGCTACAATGTAAAGTAGTGAGTGTACAGCTTGAATAACAGTGTAAATTTGCTGTCCCCTCAAAATAACAACACACAGCCATTAATGTCTAAACCACCGGCAACAAAAGTGAGTACACCCCTGAGTGAAAATGTCCAAATTGGGCCCAAGTGTCAATATTTTGTGTGGCCACCATTATTTTCCAGCACTGCCTTAACCCTCTTGGGCATGGAGTTCACCAGAGCTTCACAGGTTGCCACTGGAGTCCTCTTCCACTCCTCCATGACAACATCACAGAGCTGGTGGATGTTGGAGACCTTGCACTCCTCTACCTTCCATTTGAGGATGCCCTACAGATGCTCAATAGAGTTCAGGTCTAGAGACATGCTTGGCCAGTCCACCACCATTACCCTCAGCTTCTTTAGCAAGGCAGTGGTCGTCTTGGAGGTGTGTTTGGGGTTATGTTGGAATACTGTCCCGGGGCCCAGTCTCTGAAGGGAGAGGATCATGCTCTGCTTCAGTATGTCATATTACATGTTGGCATTCATGGTTCCCTCAATGAACTGCAGCTCGCCAGTGCTGGCAGCACACAGACATGCCCATGACACTCCCACCACCATGCTTGACTGTAGGCAAGACACACTTGTCTTTGTACTCCTCACCTGGTTGCTGCCACACACGCTTGACACCATATGAACCAAATAAGTTTATCTTGGTCTTATTGGACCACAGGACATGGTTCCAGTAATCCATGTCCTTAGTCTGCTCATCTTCAGTAAATTGTTTGTGGGCTTTCTTGTGCATCATCTTTCGAAGAAGCTTCCTTCTGGGATGACAGCCATGCAGACCAATTTGATGCAGTGTGTGGCGTATGATCTGAACACTGAGAGGCTGTCCCCCCACCCCTTCAACCTCTGCAGCAATGCTGGCAGCACTCATGCGTCTATTTCCCAAAGACAACCTCTGGATATGACGCCAAGTACATGCACTCAACTTCCTTGGTCGACCATGGCGAGGCCTGCTCTGAGTGGAACCTGTCATGTTAAACCACTGTATGGTCTTGGCCATAGTGCTGCAGATCAGTTTCAGGGTCTTGGCAATCTTCTTATAGCCTAAGACATCTTTATGTAGAGCAACAATTCTTTTTTTCAGATCCTCAAAGAGTTCTTTGCCATGAGGTGCCATGTTGAACTTCCAGTGACCAGTAATAAAGAGTGAGAGTGAAAACACCAAATTTAAAACACCTGCTCCCCATTCACACCTGAGACCTTGTAACTAGTGTTGAGCAAACCCGGACTCTAACGTTCGGGTCCTTACCGAACTTTCGGGTGTCCGGGACCCAGACCCGAACATTTCAAAAAAATGTTCGGGTTCGGGGTTCTGGTAGTTGATCACGCATGTTGAATAGCTGAAGGGCAGCCAATCAACAAGCGTTTCACTGGTTTGCCCTTAGAAGCCATCACAACCATGCCTACTAATGGCATGGCTGTGATTGGCCAGTGCATCATGTGACCCAGCCTCTTTATAAGCTGGAGTCACAGTGCGGCATGTCACATGCTCTTGGGTTAGTGTAGGGAGAGGAAGGTGTCAGCGTTTTTGTCAGGGAGAGATTGCAGACATTTTAACATCTGATCCTGCATCCTGAGATTACTACTGCTGTTGCTCTGAGGGACAGATAGCAGAAATTTGAGATTTCACATACTGCTGCTTTAAGTTGCAGATTGCAGATCAAACTCTGCATAACACAACGATCACAACTTAGATCGTGCACAACGATCAGATTGTTGGAGCAATTTGAGATTTCACATACTGCTGCATTGAGTGACACATTGCAGATCAAACCCTGCCTAACACAACGATCGTTACGATCATACACAACGATCAGATTGTGCGATCGTACACAACGATCAGATTGTGGGAGTAATTTGAGATTTCACATACTGCTGCTTTGAGCGATCTGACTGCACTAGGTAGAGGCTTCTGCTTAGAGGGACAGATTATTGTTCAAGAACCATTGCCTACTCCTATAGGGCCAGCAGTTGCTGTAAGTGACACATTATTGTTCAAAAATCATCTCCTAGTTCTAAAGGGAGAGTTTCCAGCTGTTGCTTAGAGGGACAGATTATTGTTCAAAAATCATTGCCTACTCCTATAGGGCCAGGTTCCAGCTGTTGCTGTAAGTGACACATTGTTTAAAAATCATCAACTAGTTCTAAAGGGAGAGTTTCCAGCTGTTGCTTAGAGGGACAGATTATTGTTCAAAAACCATTGCCTACTCCTATAGGGCCAGGTTCCAGCTGTTGCTGTAAGTGACAGATTATTGTTCAAAAATCATCTTCTAGTTCTAAAGGGAGAGCTTCCAGCTGTTGGTGTGAGCAGTACATTTCTTGCACCAAAATAAAAAGTCCGGCTACGTTGGTGTTTTTAAAAAAAAAAAAAAAAAAAGGAAGGTATTAATAAATACTTACATAGGGCTACATAGTACATTTGAGGGCCCAATGAGGAGAGCAAATAAGGGACGTGGTCATGGTGCTGCTGGTGATGGTGAACCTCCTGTTGGAAGGAGAGGACGTGGTCGAGGTGTGCCAGCTACACGCACAAGGGAAACACCTTCCTCAGGTAGCCAACAGAACCTTCACCGGTATATAGTGGTCGTCGTGGTACTGGTGCAGGGAATAAACGAGAGGAGTAACCCGGGAGTTTACATGATACATCGGGATACATTCATAAATAATTATGGAAGGAAAAAAAAAAAAAAAAAAATTTTTGTGGTTGCATCGGCCTGAAAAATAAAAC
>BLSH010106108.1:586434-602566 GCA_018402905.1 Glandirana rugosa | reverse complement strand
AATCAGGTGATAAACTGGAAGGTCCCAGGGCTTCCCCAGTCTTCATGTAGGAGGAGATTTCACTCTCCTCTAATGAAACTTTCTTTGCATCAGGGACCCTTCACCCACAATCCAGCCAAAGCTGATTTGTGCTTTGCCAATTACATGCTCAGTTCATAAATAAACAATCACTGCCTCTAGAAATGCACTACAGTCTGTGTCCATGTGCTTTTATGGGAGGCGGATCTTCCATGAATCAACATGTGATATCCCACCCACTGTGTTCTTTTTTTAGTTACTGGGTATGGAGTAGGATGAAGGGACTGGACCTGAATACATGCCCACATGTGTGATGTAAATACCTGAAAAACTCAACTGAAACAGGAAATCTCCAACACAGCATAAGAGACCGAACAGAGCATGTGAAAACTTACCACCCTGCCTGCGTGTAGTATGGCATTACACAGATAGACAGGGCAAGAAGGAAGTATCTGGCCATACAAGATCAAAGAGCCTTTTTACACAATGCAGAGGATTAACCCCTTAGCTTCCACGGTGAGTATAACAAGCATGCTATGCTGCATATACAGACTGATTTTACTGTTGTGGGTTTAGTAACACTTTAACCTTTGTGGTTTTGGCTAGAAATGATTGCACTCTGCAGATGCAGAACCACACCTGTCAGGAAGTTAAATATTTCACCCCGCACTTTACCCTCCACTGAAGATAAGAAATAAAGTTTATCCTTATAAATAAATCAGTAAATACATACAGTGCCTTGAAAAAGTATTTCCCCCTTGAAATTTTCCACATCCATACCTCAATTTAATTTTAATGGGCTTGCTTACAGTAAAGTGGAACTAAACTGTGGAATATATCCACTTCAATCTTCCAGTGTTGCGGCAGTTACATTCCTCAGCGGCCACTATCATCTTCTCCCCAGGTGCCAGGTTTTTCGGCCTCTTGATTGGCCGGTGGGGATGAGATCATCCTGCACATGCACATGGGAGTCACTCACTTCATCACAGCCAAAGTTTGCCAGGAATGCACACAGTTAGGATAAGAGCTTCTTTAAATAAAATTAGTTGCTATGGCTTGCGGTATGTTGCATATCACCATTGCATGCAACTGGATCTAGAAATATTGAGGGGAATTTAGTAAGGCTAGGTTCACACTTTTGTGTGCCAAGAACGCACGCAAATTGCGCACTTTCCCAACACGCACAGAAACACTCTGCCCTTTAGCAGACATGCAGCAGTGGCATTAATTGTTAATGACACCCCCACGCATCTGCTAGTGTGTGCATTTTTGCTTGCGCGTTTGTGGCATTTTCGACTGCGTTTGTGGCCACAAAAACCTATGGCACTACGATACCATGCCTGCCATACTTTTTGTGCATTCCCATACGTTTGGCAGTCCATTGAAATGTATGCGCTGTGCAGAAATGTGCAAAATCGTGCATGTGTGAACTGCCCTTTAGACTGAAGCAAACAGAATCTGAAGCAGCTGTGTATGACAACCAATCGGCTTCTAGCTTTCAAAGTTTACCTGATCAAGCTGAAGTTAGAAGCTGATTGGTTACTGTGCACAGCTGTTTTAAATTCTGTCTGCTCAAGGTTTAGTAAATTCTCCCCATTTTGTTTGTTACAGTTTTCGTTATCCATATGTCCACACACAATTACACTACTTTTAATACCTCTTTATACAATAGGAAAGTTTAACTTGGGACACAATACCAGTACATTTGTTAACATAAATGAAATGCTGCCCTAGAACTATATGCCGTTATCAGAGTTTGATCAATGACTGTAATATCCAGTTTCTCTTTTAATTAACATGATTAATCATTTCTATGATTTGATGAATTTGTAAAGAAACATAATTTTCACTGAGCTGGAGATTTTTTTTTTTTTTTTTATTCTTAAAAGAATTTTTAGTATATTGTTGCATTATTTTAAGAAGCCTAGTGTAGCTGAACCATTAATTCCATAGTGGTAATTGACCTTTTTAATCAGTATAAATGATTAGAAAATATAGTTAAATCAAGACAAAACTTCTTAAGATATGAGATCAATAGCACTACATCATTACATTTTAGTAACACTTTTTTCAGTTTTTTTTTTTTTTTTTTAATTGGCCCCTTTACTAGTCTTGATAATAATTTTCACACTCTTGTTTTTATACTGATGCTGCTATTTCTTGTAATTTTGGGCCAACATTACTCCGTCACTGATCGCTTAATACATCTTCAACTAGTTGCTGCTTGCTGAGACCAGGCCACAGAATAATAAACAGATTGACTTAAGCCTTTCAGCTAATAAGACAAAATGTTCTTGGCATGGACATGCATCATCTTGTCAGAGTGTTTTTTTGTCAGAGCGGTAAACTCATATGCCTTTCATATGGCAGAAGGTTTTTTACCTTTTTTAAAAAAGGTAAAAAACCTTCGACATGCAGCTCCCCCTAAATACTTGCCTAAGCCTGATCTTGATCCAGTGATGTGCATGAGAGCAGCAGCTCTCTCAGTTTTCTCTCTCCTCGTTGGCTGTCAATCGCAGCCAGTGAAGAGAGAGCGGGACGGAGCCCAGTCACTCTGAACTAACTTTGGATCAAACTTGGGACTGAGCACACACGAATGCCCTCATGGCAAGCAGCATGCTATGGGGGCACTCAGCAAGGAAGAGGTGCCAGGAGTGCCGGTGTGGGGCCCAAGAAGAGAAGGGTGGGGGCTGCGCTGTGCAAAACCATTGCACAGAGCAGAAAAGTATGACATATTTGTTATTTAAAAAAAAAAAATGTTCACATTTAGAATCACCTTAAGAGGCCGTTTCTGCGCATGTGTTGATGAAGTCGGCACATGCAAGTACACTGTATATCTCCTAAACCATACAGGTTTAGGAAATATACAGGGAACCTACAGGTAAGCCTTATTATAGGCTTACCTGTAGGTTAAAGTGGTTGTCCAGAGTTGACAACCACTTTAAGGCCCCTTTTCACACGAGCAGATCGTTCTGGTCTACCTGTCAGTTTTTCAGGCGGACCCGAACGGATGCTCCATTGTCCTCTATGGAGCGACGGATGTCAGCGGTGACATGTCCGCTGACACCCGATCCGCTCCGATCCGCCAAAAACAGACGAATGGAAACTCTATTTTTGAGATCTTGGGGGGGACCTCCCGCCTCAGCTCCGATCTGGACATGTGTCTGGGACTCCTCTGGCTCTCAGTTCCGGGCTATTCTAGTATTGGCAGGAGCTTTGTGAGTTACAGCAAGGTTTGACATATTTTCTCACATAATATATTCTTTAGAGTATGTGAGTGGACCCTATATACTAATAGCTATTTTTGAATTTTTTCAGTATCATCTTTACTAAAACTCCTGATGAGTGGTTGAAACACCACGAAACGCGTTGAGTTCCGTACCAAGGACTCCCCTTATAGAGTTCCAAATTTGGGGCTCTTATTATAAACATTGATCAAGGATACCCTGACAAGTCCTATTTTTATTGATTTTTATACCTTCTTATATAGGATGAACGAGCCATTTTTGAATCGTATTATTCATGCATTTATATTGATCTGTGTAAATATATTGTATGGCTGCTTTTCATCATGCTTTGTGATCACTGTAGCATGCACATAGTATATGAAGAATCATTTGATCATTGTATCATGTTTTTTATATGAGAAACTGTCTTTAACGTATAATAAACCTATGTATGCTTTATGACCATTTATATGATTTTTTGCGACTATGATCTATGTGCTTCAATTATGGCAAGTTGACATAATATACATATATGGCCTTTTTTACACAGTTTCATACATTATCAAATATGGTGGCAGATCTAATTAAAGCCCCAAATCTTCTTTCCTCTCTTTCTTTTTTGTGCATTCAATATAGAGGGGTGGAGACCTGCCACTATGGGACGCACCAGATCACATGCCTTTGGATACAAGGAAAGTGTTATTAATGAACAAATTCAGTTGATTGGGGAGATGGAACGTGCATCTCTGATCCTAGAAGTTGGACAGCGCGAGAATAGGAAGGATTTTTTGGGAGCCATATTATTGGACTTTAAAGTGGTTGTCAACCTGTGACAACCACTTTAATATACAGGTAAGCCTAGAATAAGGCTTACCTGTAGGTGCGCACTGCATATCTCCCAAACCTGAACGGTTCAGGAGATATGCAATGTTTTGCATGTGCCGACATGATGTCGGCACATGCGCAGTGAAGAAGCGGCCTCCGTGCCATTCCTCCACTTCAACCGTGCCGTGACTGGCGGCTCCCGTGCATGTGCGGGAGTGACGTCACGCAACTCCGGCCAGTCACAGCACCGGAGTCGCGGCCCCCGGAAGGAAGAGGGGCAGAAGATGGACGCGGCCTGGAGCAGGGACATAGCTGAACGCCGCAGGCTTCATTTGCAGGTAAGTGGCACATAATGAGCTACTATGCGATGCATAGTAGCCCGTTATGCTTCTATTTTACAGGGGAATATAGAGGAAGTAAACCCAATCTGTGTTTACTTCCTCTTTAACAGACAAGCGAAACAAGTGTAGAATATTATTCGTAAGCACTGGCCCATTCTTTTAAAAGATAACAAAATGAAGATACTACTTCCTCCTAGGCCTCAGTTTATCTACCGACGAGCCCCGAATTTGAGGGATAGACTAGTCAGGAGAGTTATGGATCCACCAAAGGCGAAATCATCCACCTTCCTTGATCATAAGGGCTTCTATGGATGTGGAGGGTGTGCAGGATGCACGAATATTTTAGGAAATTTAAGAAAAAGGAAAAAAGTTCACCTCCACTACCACAAATAAGGAAATACGAAATAAGAGACCTGATAACATGTGACACAGAGGGTGTGGTCTACTGTATTCAATGTCCATGTAAGATGCAGTACATTGGAAGAACTAAACAGATCTTTATAATATTAAGATCGGCTTTAAAAACCACCATTATCAAGACATTTTAGGGACTTTCATAATAAGAGCACATTAGGGTTGAGCTTCTGGGGGACTGAATCTTACCATAGATAGTGGAGAGGGTCCGATAGGGTCAAGTCTTTGAGCCGGAGATTTATGAGGTCCAATCTCTCAGGCCGAAAGGGTTAAACGTAGATTTTGTAAATTGTTTTATTTCTGATAATTAGTTACTATTCCTTTAATGTATATGCATATGCCTATTTCTTAGCTTATTTATCATTGCCTTTTCTATTATCCTGTTTGTTATTGGGAGTTATTATCTCATGTGGCCCTGTGTTTATGCTTGCCCACTAGGGGGCCTGTATACAGGATCATATTAGATTGGATACATACGGTTGCTGGCATGGATTTTTTTCCTTTATTTTATTTTTTTGTGATTGATTTTTTAAATCCAAGCTTGCCCATTAGGATGTCAATATTAATTATATTTTTTAAATTATTAATTATTTTCATTTGTAGTTTATTTTTATGCTGTGCACTGCACCCCTTATTGTGTGAAGACTCGGAGTTATTCCTTTTGGTGATATAACAGACCTCCGTAGGGTTGCTGTTAGCGGTCTGCAGTAATATGGAGGATTTGCCCACACAATCATGGTGGTGCTCGTGGCATTTTAATCATCCGTGTTTTCATTATTATACACTACTAGGTCATTATCAGTGGCCATGTTGTCCCATCTTCCCTATCACGTATTTCTGGATTATTCGGTTTAGCTTTGCTCAATATTTGCTTGCATTGCGGTATGTCCGTCCACGGGAAGATGGCGCCTGCGGCTCCAACAAAATGACAGCCACGTGTCTACTATTTAAGGAAGCTAACGTCACTGGGCACACACCCCTTGATAAAGTCACGTGACTAGCGACAAAACACATCGGGGAGGAGCCTCTTGACGTTAGGACATACTATTCGGATCTCTGTGGAAGTCAATAGCCGTGTATGTATCGGACCTAAAGGGACTCCTGGGGATTTTGAGCATGTTTATTGCCCGAGTATACCGGTGGTAGTACACTTATACATGTGAGTGTTTTTAATCTTTTAATAAAGTGTTTGTTACTTAAAACGATTCAGCGCTATGTAGTTCCTCTTGTTTACATATGGGGGAATATCATACCGGTGACCACATTGCTTAGCCACAGGAGGATTGTACCCCAGAGGGGATTGTGTGACTTGGCCCAATGGGGGTTGCGCCTAGAGGTGAGCGCCTAAATAGCCTGGTGGCGGTGTGTGATCTCACTTGGAGCACTTACCTTATATGAGGAACATTCACCTGGACACCAGCAGCAGCATTGGAACTTTTTGCAAGTTTTGCACGGATAAAGACTTTTTTGCACAATCATTTTTTTGGGAATAAGTATACTATTTTTCTGGACTCAGAATACATCTGTGACACTTTTTGGATATTATGAACTATTGTTTGCATTTTTTTTTATTATTGCATTCTCAGGATCATGGACTATTTATGATGTTGTTACATATGCCTTTACTGTTGCACCTTAATCACTAGGTGGTATCATATTATTTACATCCACTTGGTGGCAGTACTCTACTTATTATTTTCGCAGCATTTATTTATATTGGTCACTTTATATATGAGATTGCGCCTCACTATTTGTTTTATTATCATTATATGTGTAGTATAAGGGGTACTACGTAGGTGGCAGGCAGCAATCTGTTTGAAGATTTACCTTTTTAGTAGCGAGGGTTTTAAAACGTGTTTAAGCCTAAGGGTTTGAGCGACTTTGATAAGGGCCAAATTGTACTGACTAGAGGACTGGCTCAGAGAAACTCCAAAACTGCAGCCCTTGTGAAATGTTCCCTGTCTGCAGTGGTCAGCACCAACCGATGGCTCAAAGAAGAAAAAATAGTGAACCGGCATCTGGAGCATGAGTGGCCAAGGCTCATTGATGCACGTGGGAAGTGAATGCTGGCCTGTACAGTGTGATTCAATAGAAGAGCTACTGTAGCTCAAATTGGTGAAAAAGTTAAATGCTGGTTCAAGTTGTTGAAGATCACACAATGCAACATGGTTTGTTGTGTATGGGGCTGCATAGCTGTAAAATGGTCAGGGTGTACATGCTGACCCATGCCTACAGCTGAAAGCACCCACAATAGGCAAGTGAGCAGAACTGGACTGCAAGAGCAATAGAAGGTGGAGCGCAAGCTTGATGCGACTATTGGTGCAATTTTGATTCAAATTTACAGTCAATGGACCCTAGTCACAGTAATTTGAATGGGTGCCATTGAAAAGATGTTCAAAGTCCCATGACAAGTCGCACAAGTGTAAATGGATTCTCAAGGATACACAACTTAACTGTCTAAACTAGTGGAACGATTCACTTACATCCTGTGCACTGAGACTTACATCCTGTGTACTAAGAGTCCCCAACAACACCATCTGCTTACTAGTCTCCTGTTAAACTTCCAGTTTAATTTCTGGCTCTACTAATCCCTAGTTGCAGAATATTCTTAATTTGGAGGAGCTATTGGTCTTCGTATAAAGAAAATTCAGGAAACACTGACAGCTATTGGCTTGCTTTTGTGGCCTTTAATAAATGTCTTGTTAAGTGAACATTTTTCCCTGTCATTGTGTTACATCTACTTTTCTTCTTGTTTTTAAACAGTCCCCCTTGATATGTTAAATGAGTCTTTTTGACATCTGGGCCTGCAATTTGTGCATAGGCAGTTAGGCTGTTTTGGATCTCTGCTTCATGCGTCATGTTGTATCAAATGCTCTCATATCAAAGTTTGATTGGCACACACCTTTTACAGTTGACTCTGAGCACTGTCTGGACCGTATTTTAATATTTATTTATTTTTTGAGGAATGTTTTACAGAGAAAAATGTAAAGGTTGCAATTCTTTCTGAATTGATTATTTCCTGGCATTCTCATCTTCTGGCTTCAATATCATATGAGTCGCTGACAAACAAGTATGCAGATCAGGAATTCTGATTTTATCATTACATGGACTTCAATGGCTGCATGCTTTAAACTGATTTGGAAGCGGGTGTCAACTATATTCATTCAGATGAAAGACTGGCTGACAGGAGCCCTGCTGTGCTCTGCTAGAGTTGGTCTCAAGTTAGCAACAGCTTGCTCTTATCTGGTATGCTTGAAATTGTGACTCAAAAACCCAAGTCAGCCAGGCAACTGTCATTTTATGGAGTTTAGCAATGGCAGCTTAGGTATTTCTTGCAGCATACTGTAAGTTTCCATTACAGCAGAACTGTGCTGCTGTGCGTCCCTAGGCAGAACCCTTGCCTCAATGTGTATGTATGCACAGCCCACTTGCATATTATGGCAGACTTACCTCCTAGAGCCCCATTTTGTTACAGCGATGTGAGGTCTGCATTCACCCTTGTCACTTTGGTGCCATCGCTGCTTCCTTTTTCTGGATCTGCAGTTTTATGTCTTCATCCAGTCTTCTCCACTGGTTAGCCACAGATGATGTCATTCCTGAGTATGCACGTGGCAGTTACATCTGGCCCATACAGGTCAACAACGGTCTTCCAACAGCCTGTTGGCCAAAAATCTGATTGTGTGTATGCACGATTCTACAGCCTATTTCCAATTGGATGACAAGACTAGAAAACTTGTGTTTGCCAACAAGGAGTTGACCGATTGTTGGCTCGTGTGTTGACCAACCAAAAGTTGGAAGTGCAAACATGCATGCTCGGAATCCAGGAAGTGTTTGGTCATGTAACCTGTGTTCATAATTCACAAATCACATTCACCTGAACTTTCTCGTTATATGTTCAGAACACATCACTATGTTCAGCTTTGTTGGCTGATTACTTGATTCACGTTAGTACGCTAGACCAAACCAACGTCGCCCAATTTGGACAAAAGTTGGACGTTCGGTTGACCAACCATCGGCTCGTGTGTACGAGGCTTAACTCCTGAGATCTTACAGCAGCAGCAGGTGCTGCTATCAGTATCCAATTTATATAAAATCAATAGCAGGAAGGCAAAGATTTTGTGGCAGAACAAAACATACAGAATCATACTATACCTGCTAACACATTTTTTAAAAAAAAATTGTCTTTAGTTCTGCTTGAAACAAAAGTTTTCAATTAAGTATAATAATACTTCAGTAAGGATTCTGCTTGGTATGAGAATAAACTGACAAATTATAAGGTGGTATTGGCTAAAGAAAAATCAAGCTATTTCCTTTCAGGGATTTTTGCATCAGATTAGGAGCACAAGGCACATTATCTTGTGTAGGTTTTTTAGATAGTCTGCATTTTCTTAAATATTAAAGTGAGTAATGGTCTTTGTAATCTCTTATCAGTTTAGAAGTCCATTAGCATAATTACTGTGTCTGCACACAGACTGAGCTATACGACACAAATACAGCCTTTGCCAACATTTTCCATTAATTCCTTTCCTGCTCATTGTTGGAAATACTATTTTTATTTTTTTTTCATGCTCTCAGGTACAGTAGTTTTTACCTTATTCTCAAAGGAAGTTTTATATATATATATTTTTTTGTGACAGTTATTACCGAGTAAATGCACTTCCATGCACAGTACACTAAACCACCCCAACCACCCTGGATACAACTGTGATAATAACCCCATACCCACAATGAACACCTACCTCTCAGTGACAGCCATGGGCCATGCCTGTGTTTACTTTAGTTGCCTATCACAGTTCTGCTTAGGAGTGCTTTGATGATTTAGTGCATCTTTCAGGAAAGTACACATAAGGCTCGTACACACGATCAGAAAATCGTAAGTAAAATTTTGTCCGACAAACGATCTGACAATTTTGTGATTGTTAGTATGGTACTTTTGACAGCCGATTCTGAATTTTCGGACAACAAAAACTTGATGTACAAGCTCGAACATTTTTGTCATTTGTGAACACAACTTCCGATTTTCGTTTAATTAGTACAGTTTTTGTCCGCAAAAAATCACTAGAGAAAGAGTATGCATGCTCAGAAATGAAAGAACACATAGAAAACAATTCAACACATTACGTCACTTCTGACGTTGAATTCTGTCATAAGAGAATTTTCGCAAGTTGAGTAACCTCTTCACTTTCGATATGAGACTAGCATGCAACAAAAAACAGACAAAAATGTGTCCAATTATCTGATTGTGTGTACCTGGCTTTAGGCTGTCCATACACAGAGCAAATTTCTTTCAAGGCACAGACAGTGTTGATGCAGTAAAAACTCCAGCTGGGCCATTGTCTTCTCCCGATGGCCTGCCTTACTCAAGTTATAAGATATACAAGAGTTCTTCAAAAAAGTTTCTGCACTTTTATATTTTTGTTGGAAATGGTGAGGGCAGGATGAGTAGTAATTGGTTGTGTCTGAGAGTCACATGTCACTAGTCTGTCTGACAAGCCGGCTGACCATGCAGCTTAGTATAAGAGTTGTCATGCTGTGATGAAGATGGCTACAAGATTAATAAAGAAAGTGTGAAAACTTTTTGAAGAACTCTCGTATAAGATTACAATGACAGGGAGATCTGCCTAAAAGTGATACAAGTAATTTGGGGTCTAATTTGTTGTCATTGCAGGCAAATCTGACAATCTTTGCCTGTAGTATTTTTCAGGTGTGCTAAATGTATGTCGATTAGTAAACAATAAAAGAGGATGAGGAATTAGATGACAAGGATTGTTACATTTGCCAACAAATAGTGTAACTATGCCCAGGGTCGGCGCCAGCATAAGGCAGCCAAGGTGGCCGCCTTAGGGCACCACTAGAGGGGGGGCACCAAAGCCAGGGGTTCCCCAAGAAGTGCTTGTGGTGACGCTGGTGGCCAGCCCTGCTCACACCTGTACCCAGCTCAGCACACTGACAGGCATTGCGGCACAGCCCCGGATGGGCGCTGTTAACTTCAGCCACTGACTTCCACACCAGTGCAGAAGCTCACTTGCCACTACCAACTCGAGTCCCGGCCCTGCCTACTGCACTTCTCCTATCTGCCAGATGCAGGAACAGGCCAGGAGCAGGCCAGGCACCAGTGGGCCAGGGTCACATGTATACCCACAGTGCACAGAGATCTGTGCAGGACCGAGCGCATCACCTGACTAGGAGAGTGAACGGAGCCCAACACCTGCGGGATGGGAGGACACCGGGGAGGAGGACGTTTTATGTTCACAGAGCAGCACGGCAGCATTGGACCTTTACACAAAGGTAAGGCGGGGAGGCACTGCATGGGCCTATGGATGGATGGATGGATCATCACTGTCAATATGGGAGCCGGGCATGATCTGTGATCAGCACATAGAACAGTCATCTAATGGCAAGGACTAAGGCACCACTATGAATGGTAGCATGGCATTGTGATATGTGCTCAGGATCCAGGGCTGGCATCCTTTATCCAGGCTACAGCAATGGGAATATTATGAATGGGAGCCTGGCATGGCCATGGTGCTGTCATCACCTGTCCAGGACATAGATCATAATGCCTGCACCCAATATGATGTACAGCTGGGGTATTTATATCAATAGAAATCTTGCTATTGTGATCTGTGCTGAGCATCCAGGGTTGTCATGTTCTCTCCAGGCTATAGCAATAGGTCTCTGGACAGTCTCTGGCCATCCCTTGTGCCATGTCTGCAGTCTCTCTGACCGTCCCTTGTGCCATGTTCGCAGTCTCTCTGACCGTCCCTTGTGCCATGTCCACAGTCTCTCTGACCGTCCCTTGTGCCATGTTTGCAGTCTCTCTGACCGTCCCTTGTGCCATGTTTGCAGTCTCTCTGACCGTCCCTTGTGCCATGTTCGCAGTCTCTCTGACCGTCCCTTGTGCCATGTTCGCAGTCTCTCTGACCATCCCTTGTACCATGTTCGCAGTCTCTCTGACCGTCCCTTGTGCCATGTCCGCAGTCTCTCTGACCGTCCCATGTGCCATGTCCGCAGTCTCTCTGAACGTCCCATGTGCCATGTCCGCAGTCTCTCTGAACGTCCCTTGTGCCATGTCCGCAGTCTCTCTGAACGTCCCTTGTGCCATGACCGCAGTCTCTCTGACCGTCCCTTGTGCCATGTTCGCAGTCTCTCTGACCATCCCTTGTGTCATGTTCGCAGTCTCTCTGACCGTCCCTTGTGCCATGTCCGCAGTCTCTCTGACTGTCCCATGTGCCATGTCCGCAGTCTCTCTGAACGTCCCTTGTGCCATGTCCACGGTCTCTCTGACCGTCCCTTGTGCCATGTCCACGGTCTCTCTGACCGTCCCTTGTGCCATGTTCACAGTCTCTCTGACCGTCCCTTGTGCCATGTTCACAGTCTCTCTGACCGTCCCTTGTGCCATGTTCGCCGTCTCTCTCTCTTTTTTACTTCAGAGTTCTCCTTTACATTGGGGTCCACAGAGATCCCCCTAACACTGTATGGGGAAACTCTGTACTGGGTTAACTATTAACCTGACCTTCATGTAAAATTTAAATGGAGAAATATATTTTTCACCTTTTTGACAACACTGCAACACGCTATGTATCCGGGCTCCACAGCCATCAAGGGTTGGTGGGAGGAAGGATGGGGGGGGGGCACCAATATGCACCTTCGCCTGTGTAGACAAAAATCCTTGCACCAGCCCTGACTATGCCAGATGTCCATAAACTTGCATCAGGATGTGTATATATACCTACCTCACAATAATTAATTTCTGCCACTAGATGTCACCAGTCTTTGACGATGACCTTCTCCGTGTCCAAGCTGTGGTGTACCTGACCCCTGGCGCGATGACATCACGCCAATCTGGGCTCAGTATGCTATTGCTCATAACAACTTAACAAAAACCACAATATTATGTGAGGGATTTGTTTGGTTGTGGTTCTGCTTTCAAATATAATGTAGGCTTCTGTTACAGGAAATGTGAACCTACAGCTAAGATAGGGAGAAAAACTTCAAATTGCATGAAAAAGTTTAAGACCACTACATCTGTAAAAGGCCGCACAGTGTGTTTCTGACTTAAGATTTATAGCAATCGATTTAAACTATAGGTAACCCAATACCAAAATGTTAATCTGTATCCTATTTTTTTATTTATTTATTTATTTATTTTTATTGACGTTTTAAGTACAAACATGACACATGCAAAGTGACAGCACAAAAATAAAAAAATAAAAACAAAATGTAAGAAAAGCCATGGCCCTGACTAACAGTAGAGGACTATCTCAGTAGAAAAGCCAACTACATTTCCACATAAAGAAATATTTTATTTTTTATAATAGAATTATATGCAACCAACTATGGCATCCAGATATACAGTCAACTCTTCACAGATAAATCCCAAAATTACAAGTCTGATTTGCTACATGCAGTTGTATGGTATTGATAAACAACTGAACCGCATATTCAAAGAGAGACAGCTCTAATCTGTATCCTATTTAATGTAATTTTGAAGGTCACTTTCAATATTTTTTAATCAATATATTTAGTTAAAATAATATTTGGTGATTCTGCCATGAACAACAATGGGCATTTCCTGTTATAGGGTTACAACATTCTGTCCCTGCCTCCTAAATGTGCTCCTGCATTGTTATCCTGTCCCATGCTGTCAAGATGGAGACTAGAGTGGCAATGCCAATGCACACTGCACAGGCATGATGCACTGCTGTCACCATCAACAGTCATCACTAGAGTGCAGGAATATAACCACCCTGGTGTGTAGCACACAATGAAAAAAGGGCGAAAAAAAGTACTTTCTAAAAGAAAAAAAAAACAGGGTAATTGCTTTCACTAGTAAGGCTGGATTAACACCAGTGCGAATTGGATGCGGGGTTCGTCGCATCCAATTCGCATGTCAGGAGATTGTGCCCAGCTCCCTATGGAGCCGGTTCACACACATCCGGAGTGGCTCTGGTGCGAATTGTACAGGAGCCCTGTGCGTTTTCTGGTCTGTTTCAGGTCCGAATTCAGCCAAAAATTCGGGCTGAATTCGGACCTGAAATGGTGACTGGAGGTCACACCGGACCCCTTTCTGTGAGCCACTCCGTCCCTCAGTGTGAGCCCAGCCTTTTTTTTTAGCAAACTACATGCCATTCAGTTAGGGTTAACATCTACTTCAGCATCTTAATAGAAGTAAAAAAACTGTTACAAAATTGCATTTACAGTAGGTTGGAAGAGTAAAGAGCTAGGAACAAGTTCAAAAAGATGGATAGATGAGATGCAACCCTAGTGAGTGTTATTCAAGCTGCAAGCAGGGTTAGAAAGTGAATCCAAGAACTTACTTCACTGTTTGTTCAAAAACAAATTTTGTCATTTTAAAGTGGTAGTAAACTTTCCTGGATAACTCAGCTCCATGTAAAGCATATAACGGGATTTACTAGTTGGTGACTTTAAAAAATGTTCAAGGTGTGCAGTTTAGGAGATATTATCCTCTCCATCATTCAACTACTTCACCTGGGCATTCCCATTGGTATCCAGATTGAGGGCACACTGTGTGCCATCTGTCTATACAGCTATGTGCCATGTCTTTGTCAGCAGTACTTCAGAACATTGCACTGTGATCCCACGAAAGTTTTCATCATCCATGAATTCCTGAAAAAACCCATATGACTATCTACCTCACGGGTGATATACAGGATCAACACAGGGAGTGAGGAGAAACACTAACTCTATTGCTGGCTGTGCAGTAACCAATCGGGAATAAGATATTTGCATATGTATTCTGATTGATTATGCTGGGCTAAGGCACCATGTCAACCTTAGATGAAAACAAGGCTTGGGTCACTTGTATTGCACACATGCAAGATTTCCGCAGCTATACAGGAGAAAGGGTGGAAGTACAGGTGTGGAAGAAATAAGGATGCTGCAATGATGGCACCTTCTTCAGCCAGAATGGAAAAATACTGTATCAAAACAAGCTGCATCAACAGTGAGAGTGCTGATATGGTGCTCCACAGCAGCCTTTTCAACCAGGGTGCCTTCAGGTTTCTTCAAGGGTGGCCTTGGCAAAATGCCTAAAAATTGCTCAAAAATTGTATGCAAACCAGCGAGTGGATGAAGTCTGCCATTTAGTTACACAAAGCCTCAGATTTTTCACTGTGCACTATTACAACCTTCCAGCTGCTGGTGTCCTAAAAACCAATGAAGTCATCGGCTGATAAGGAGAACATTGAGCACTTGCTCAACAATCTTGTTTGCCACTTCCCTGTACCTCTTTGTCAGCACTGGGCATACATTCGATGAGTGAGAGAGAGAAACTGAAGGAGAAGAAGTCCCAGAGTGCAAAGGTATAATTTTGCTTTGGAAGAGCAAATCATCTCAAACGTTGGGTGTGGATTTTCGTATTGAGTTTACTACCGCTTTAAGCATGGGGGAAAAAAAAGACAACGGTAGCTGCTTTGGACATGTTGTTGCTAAAATATCTAACAAAAGCAATATTTAAATCATAATTTATTCCATAACAGCTGTGCATGCAAGCTAATGAATTATAGGCAACTGAAGATGAAAAAAATCTATGTAAACTTTCACTGTTGCCCTGAAAAGTCATGCATCACAGTACTGTGCATGATCAAGAAGAGATATGATTCAGCATAATGCACCTTTACAATGTAATAGAAAAATTTCACAATTTTATTTCTGTCGCCAGACCTTTCATTTTAACCAGTCTTCCCACAAGTTTAAATGTGAACTTAACATGTTTTATGTATGTTGCTTTTCTGTAAAAGCATTTTTGTGTAGACATCCTAAAACCCTGAAACTGCTGCTGGATGCTACCATCTTGGATGTAACGTCAGAAGTGGGCCACATGGATATAGTAATCAAAACAATAGAAAAACAAAATAATTAAAAAATAATAGGGGCGTGGCTTGGCGTCGGAGCAGCATGGACGCTTGATTCCTGAGCTCCTGCAGACCGGGGATTTCTTTTGCTTTTTCTGCAAGCCACACACCACGAAATCCACTTTAAAAAAAAGATAACAAAACTAATGATATAGGTACACCGGGTGAAGACTGCAATGTAGGTTCTACCATCGTAGGTCGTCGTCAAAGTCCCAAAATCCTACAGATGTGTTTTTACGAAAATGTCTTTTCGTTGTATGTATTTTGTACAATTCAAGTGTAAATTTGAACACCCTTCTGACCAATTTTACTTTCCAGACCGCTGTCTTTATTTTAACACTTTAAAAAGATAATGTAACATTTCCACGTAATACGACTTAGTATAGAGAAGAACTAGTACGTGTCATGACACTACGTACTGAAAAGTCCC
>BLSH010106108.1:513567-523693 GCA_018402905.1 Glandirana rugosa | reverse complement strand
ATTCCCAGTTTGTAGACGCGATAACTTTTGCGCAAACCAATCAATATACGCCGATTGCGATTTTTTTTTTTACCAAAAATATGTAGAAGAATATATGTCGGCCAAAACTGATGAATAATTTTTTTAATGGATTTGTATTTTAGCAAAAAGTAAAAAATATTGTTCTTTTTTGCAAAATTGTCGCTCATTTTTTGTTTATCGTCGCACGGCCGCGCAATTGTCATTCAAAATGCGACAGCGCTGAAAGCCAAAAATTGGTCTGGGCAGGAGGGGGGTTTAAGTGCCCGGTAAGGAAGGGGTTAAATCCTCTGTCCTTGTTGTTTTAAAGCGAAGTTCCACCCAAAACTGGAACTTCCGCTTTAAGAGAAGGTGACCCCCTGACATGCCATAATTGGCATGTCATTTTTTTGGGGGGGACCGTGGACCCTGTTTTCACAGGGTCCCAGATCCACTTCCTCTCCTGGAGCCGAGGAGCTGGAAAGAAGTTCACCTCCCACCTGGCGATCTTCTGGGACACGTCACAGGTCCCAGAAGATACGCAGAGCCATTCACAAAACGCAGCGCGACTCGTGAATGCGCAGTGAGCGCCCGGCTTTGAAGCCAAAGCCAGGTGCCCATACTTGTGATGCCGGCGCCGCAGAGGGAAGGGGGAGACAAGCGAGCCCTCGGGCAGCCGCATCGCTGGAACGAGGGACAGGTGAGTGGCCGATTGTTAAAAGTCAGCAGCTACCCTTTTGGTAGCTGCTGACATTTTACAGTGGGAACTCCGCTTTAACTTTGGATAGTAAAACATTTTTTTCTGCCAGTAAATACCTTATACAGTCCAGTTCCTGTTTCTTGGCTGGAAAAAAGCCTCTGCGTTCGACATCATGCACAGCTCTTTCTCACTCTCATGAGAGTTTGCCAGGAAGGGAGTCCTTCGGCTCTTTTTCGGCACCGCCCCCATCATGCCCCGGGCAGTGATGTCAAAAGGGGGTGTGGCCTCCTAATGACATCAGTGGGTGGTCCCGCTCCATGACAATATAAGTCACGGCATATTACTCCCCATGTTGAGGGCATGCAGCCGGTTATGGTCTTGAATGGGAGCGCTCGCTCATCCCCACCCCTTTTCCTGGCCTGCCAGGCTGCATGCTCGGATAAGGGTCTGGTATGGATTTTGGGGGGGACCCCACACCATTTTTTTGGCATGGGGGTTCCCCTTAAAATTCATACCAGCCAGAAGGGCCTCTTATGCTCTTGGAGGGGAACCCCATGCTGTTGTTGTTTTTTTTATTTTATTTTTTTTTAATTTGGCGTGGAGTTCCCCTTCAAGATCCTCAGAGCAAAAGTCGCATACCAAAGTCAGATCAGTTAAGACAATGATCCGACTTCAATGCTATTCAATGGGCTGAAGTAGGATCAAAGTTGGACAAAAGTAGTACAGGAACCTTTTTCAAAGTCGGTCCGACTTGTGTCGACCAGTTAAGATGGCTCTCATAGGGAATCATTGATTTGAAAATGTAATGCTCCTAATGTCTGTCTGTTTGTCGGACTAGTGTGAACCTAGCCTAAAGGAAAAAGATAGGATTATATAACATCTGCATCCCAATATAGGTTTCTGAAAGATATAAATGATGATGGACCATGTTTTCCAGTGGTCAGATGAACTCTCTAAGACCCCTTTCACACCAAGGAGTTTTTCAGGTGCTTTTGGCTAAAAATAGTGACAAAAAGCGTGTAAAAAACTCCCCCCAATACACCCAAGTGTGAAAGCCCGAGTGCTTTTCTGCTCGGGTGGCTCCAGTGTGAAAGGAGCCTAAAAGCTACCATGTCTTCAAGTAGGTACAGCTGAGAAAGTCAGCTGTACCCACAGTTATTTTCTATCAATGTCATCAACATGAAACTATCTTTGGGCAACATAAACTACAACAGGCTGTTTATAAATTTATAGCCATGTGGCAGGAATGGTGGTAGTATATGTTGATTCATTTGATTATTGTTCTCATTGAAAGCTGGATGATTTTAGAAAATTGCCTTGTTTATGGATGACCCTAGAGCTCACACACGTGTTAGAAATTGGGTGTCCTGTATTGAGCCGATTCGGTGAGTGAGCAGTGAGGAGTTGGCTTCATTATCTTGACAAAGGAATGGTGCCAGCAGCATCTGACAATCACTGGTGCTGTAGCACCTGTTCCTGTCAATGGCAGTGATTGCTCTTCCAGCACAGGCAATCTGAAGTACTGTGCACTCATATAAATGAGCCCTCATTGGCTGAAAACACTAATAACTGATTATAATGTTTACTGAATATTATTTATTACGGTTTTAAGCACCTGTTAGTTGCAAATGTGTCTTTGGAAAGTACTTTTATATTTTTTTATTTTTTTTAAACTTCTTCTCTAGCCTTTGCCAACTATACTTATATATTGACTCAAAAATTATTGTTATTTTGGGTAAAGCCTGAAATTTCAGTTATAGGTAGCATCCTGTGAGGTAAATGACCCACTGGCTTTTCTTATTTTCCATTATTCTTATTTTCAGTAATGGCAAATTGCAATGCAAGAGGAATTTTTTGGATCATTCAGAATTATATGAGTTTTGGATGAATGGCTCCTAAAGGGTGGTGTGATTTTTACCTTTATTTCCAGAATCATAAATAAGAATTGTCTTATATAAAGCTGATCTCTGGTCTAAATAGAACATTCAAAAAGAAACGTATCCACCCCCTCCGACCAACCTAAAGGTTTTATTTAAGAATAAAAATCTACATGAAAGTCCTATTCTGTTATAACATGACCAGGATCCCAGGTCTGTCTTTGGATATGTAGTATGAGTGAGTTCTTCTTGCATTGCCCATGTCTCTCTATGGTGACATGGATACTGCCCATCGGCAGGGTCATCACAGGGTCCTGAGGACTTCCAATGCCAGCATCATGACATCACATTTCAAGGGGCAGCAACAAGACAGGCAGTGAGCTTGGACTACAGAAATGGATCACTACTACATGCAGGGGTTATTTAACCCCTTGACGTCTAAGGGTAAAACAAATCTACATGCCCAATTTTGTATTTTGTTAGTAAAACTGTACATATCATCACAACTACGTTGTTCATCCAGGTGGATTATACTATATTCTATTGGATTTTTTTTTCAGGACAAATTGGGCTTTCGTTTGGTGGCAAAAGGAAATGGATATCTCCTGATTTTTTTTTTTTTATGTTTAAGGGAAACTGGTCCAAAATAGTAAAAAAAAAAATAATAAATTTGTAAATGTAACTGTATATTTCTTGCTACTACCATAACCTACCACCAAAGAACAACCTAAAATAAATTCTACTGTTCCTGATGTTTGCAGCGATACCACATATGTGTATGTTGTTTTATGTACCCGTAGTACAGCCCAGAAACAATAGCGTGCATTTTGCTGTTTTTTTTATCCTACCTAAAACACACTGACACGAATACAAAAAATACCGACCCTGACCCAAACACAAACCCTGGCACTGACCTAGATCAAACCTTGATCTAGGTATTTTTTTTTTTTAATTTTATTTTTGTAATTATTATTATTATTATTATTATTATTATTATTATTATTATTTTTTTCTTCACACCCTTTTTTTTTCTATCTCTGCAAGGACAGAGAATGATACAATATATCTCTCTTGTCCATTCACAGAGACAGAAAACACAGGGGCGGGTTTCATGGTGACTGATCACTGGATAGCCAATCAGAGGCTATCACAGCGATCAAGTGACCCGCAACTGCCCGTTACGGGTCCCGATTGTTAGAACGGGGCCCGGGACTCTTGGTGAATGCTCTCCTGTGGCGCGCTCCCAGCACAAAGGAAGATGCACAAGTATGCGGCCCGGCGGAAAAAGCTCAGTCTAGTGTGGCTGCATATTTGCGTACGGTTGGCGTTAAGGGATAATGTTGGACTCTGGTAAGTAAAAAAGTTCTTAAAGGAAAAAAAATATATGAACCTGACTATATCTATCCACCTTATTGCTGGTTGTCCTCTTTTCTGAAATAAAGGGTAATTAGACTTGAGTATTACAATTACTGAGTGACATTAGAAAATGTTATAAAAAGGCACTAAAAAAAAAAACTAATCAAAGTTTTGTTGCTGACAATTTGCTTTTCTGTTCATGTAAACCCTGTTAAAAAAAAATCTAAGAAATCGTAGAGATGTATAAAGATGGAGAAGGCTACCAAACATAAAGGCCAAGGCATTGTACTTGATGATATGATGCTTCTGGCATGTAAAAAGGTGCAAGGAAATGGGTAAGTAATTCTGTCTGTTACATGCCCTATAATAAATTCATAATAGAGCCTCACTAAACAGAGGGGTGCTACCATTTTTTTTAATTTATTTATTTAATAGGTGATTCAGCTTTAAACCCACTTGTGTTTTGGAAAGGCCAAATTAATCCAAACCATAACCCAAGTAAGAACCAGTAGTGTGTTATCCACATACAATAGTACAATTTAAGTCAAAAACAAACATTTACACTAAAAACTATACACCTTTAACAAGCCTGTTGCTCTTCATCATATCCCTCACTAATTCCATACCTTGTGATCTTGGGTAGCTTTCAGCCTATTGGTGGTGACGCTGTAACATGCCTATTTAATTATCTACAGAGTTACCACATTTGGCTGCCTGTACCTAATGACACATTCTTTCACCAGTGGATCAGTGTTGTTACTGGAGGAAGAGGCTGGTCAGTCCCTTACTGCATGTCCCGTAACCACAATGTGTCTGAGCAGTTTTCTTGTTCAATGTATTTTTATTGGTTTAATTAGGTTGCAGTTATAAGACACATGGGTTACGGTTTTTATAAGCAAAACTGTGGCTTGATAGACCAGGTTAACGACATAAAGCATAATGAGTGAGGTTACAATATATTGGATGGCGATCATGTAAAAGTGATGTGGTCTGGATATGGTTATTGGCATAAAAAGGGCTTTATAAGAGACCAGCTAGAGTTTACAGAGGTGTAACCAAAAGCAGGGAGAGTGGATATGTGATTAGATTTAGCCTTATGACAGTAGGAGTATAAAATTGCCAACTGGGTAACCCAAATTGCCTACAGCTTTGTGGAGAGGAAAGCAAAAGGGGGGAGCCGTTAAAGGAAAAGAAGTCAGGGCCAGGGTCGGGATCCCAGGGGTCTACGCAGATGGGGGCACATGGGAGTAATGTATCATAAATGGTGAAAGCAGATCACCTCAAAAGCAGTAATGTAGCATCAAAGTTTGAAGGGAGGTAGTGTTCTACTTATGGCTGCCTGGTCTTACAATATTTTGTGACTCTATCTTGCAGCACGGCTTCTATCTTGATGTGGATCATTGCTTGTGGCACCCTTTTTTTAGCTTCAATGAAGTGTAATGAGGGGGATTTCCATGCTTTTGCTAGGGTTTGTTTTGTAGCTGTGGTTATTTGTAGTAATAGTTTTAATTACTGTAGTAATAGTCTTTAAAATATTATCTGGTTGGCAGTTCAAAAATGCAATAAGCGGGTCAGGAGTGATCGTTTTCGACAACAGGGGGGAAAGAATCTGAAAAATATTTGTCCATAACAAGCATGCTGTAAGACAGGACCACACTAATGTGAACATGTCTCTGCAGCCACGGAGGCAGAGCAGCGAGTAGGATGGGGCGTATTTTGCCACTCTAATGGGGACTAGGTGCCACCGAGTGATGACTGACCTTAGTCCTGGGGTGCCTTCAGGTTTCTTCAGGGGTGCCTTGGCAAAATGCCTAAAAATTGACCCAAAATTGTATACGTGCTAGTAGGTGGATTAAGCCTGCCTTTAAGTTACACAAAGCTACAGGTAGGTTTTCATTGTGCGCCATTACAACCTTCTAGTTGTTGACGTCTTAAAAACCAATGTCGTAATTGGTTGATAAAGAGGATATTGGGCACCTGCAAAATATCCTTCTTTGCCTCTCCCCTGCCCCTCTCCATCAGCACTGGTGCTGCATGAGGGAGAGAAACTGAGGGAGAAGAGAAATACTAGTCAGTACCAGTGTGCAAAGGTGTGTTTGCTTTAGATGAATAAATAACCTCTAATGTTGTGTGTCCTACATGTGTGGATGCTGTTGCAATATTTAAATCTATTAGTTTATTTATTTTTTAGAATAGGGTGCCTTGAGGGTGTGCACAATTTTAAAGGAAGAAGGTTGAGAAACACTGTTCTAGAGCAGTGATCACTAAAACCTTTTGGCACTGGGGACTAGCTGCGTGGCAGAAAATTGCTGCCTGCCACCAGATGAACACTTGCCATTGCCTGCCACCAGATGAGGATGTCACTTGCCATTGCCTGCCACCAGATGAGTATGCCACTTTCCATGCTGCCTGCCACCAGATGTGGATTATCACTTGCCATTGCCTGCCACCAGATGAGGATGCCACTTGCCATTGCCTGCCACCAGATGAGGATGCCACTTGCCATTGCCTGCCACCAGATGTGGATGCCACTTGCCATGCTGCCTGCCACCAGATGAAGATGCCACTTGCCATTGCCTGCCACCAGATGAGGTTGCCACTTTACATGCTGCCTGCCACCAGATGAAGATGCCACTTGCCATTGCCTGCCACCAGATGAGGATGTCACTTGCCACACTGCCTGCCACCAGATGAGGATGTCACTTGCTACGCTGCCTGCCACCATATGAGGATGTCACTTGCCACACTGTCTGCCACCAGATGAGGATGTCACTTGCCACGCTGCCTGCCACTAGATGAGGATGCCACTTGCCATTGCCTGCCACCAGATGGGGATGCCACTTGACATGCTACCTGCCACCAGATGATGATGTCACTTGCCAGGCTGCCTGCCAGCAGATGCGGATTGTCACTTGCCATTGCCTGCCACCAGATGAGGATGCCACTTGCCATGCTCCCTGCCACCAGATGAAGATGCCACTTGCCATTGCCTGCCACCAGATGAGGATGCCACTTTCCACGCTGCCTGCCACCAGATGAGGATGCCACTTTCCACGCTGCCTGCCACCAGATGAGGATGTCACTTGCCATGCTGCCTGCCACCATATGCGAATGTCACTTGCCACACTGTCTGCCACCAGATGAGGATGTCACTTGCCACGCTGCCTGCCACTAGATGAGGATGCCATTTGCCATTGCCTGCCACCAGATGGGGATGCTACTTGACATGCTGCCTGCCACCAGATGATGATGTCACTTGCCAGGCTGCCTGCCAGCAGATGCGGATTGTCACTTGCCATTGCCTGCCACCAGATGAGGATGCCACTTGCCATTGCCTGCCACCAGATGAGGATGTCACTTGCCATTGCCTGCCACCAGATGAGGATGCCACATTCCATGCTCCCTGCCACCAGATGAAGATGCCACTTGTCATTGCCTGCCACCAGATGGGATGTCACTTGCCATTGCCTGCCACCAGATGAAGATGCCACATTCCATGCTGCCTGCCCCCAGATGAAGATGCCACTTGCCATTGCCTGCCACCAGATGAGGATGTCACTTGCCACGCTGCCTGCCACCAGATGTGGATTGTCACTTGCCATTGCCTGCCACCAGATGAGGATGCCACTTGCCATTGCCTGCCACCAGATGAGGATGCCATTTGCCATGCTGCCTGCCACCAGATGAAGATGCCACTTGCCATTGCCTGCCACCAGATGAAGATGTCACTTGTCATTGCCTGCCACCAGATGAGGATGCCACTTTCCATGCTGCCTGCCACCAGATGAAGATGCCACTTGCCATTGACTGCCACCATATGAGGATGTCAGTTGCCATGATGCCTGCCACCATATGAGGATGTCACTTGCCATGCGGCCTGCCACTAGATGAGGATGCCACTTGCCACGTTGCCTGCCACTAGATGAGGATACCACTTGCCATTGCCACCAGATGAGGATGTCACTTGCCATTGCCTACCAGTGCCACTAGATGAGGATGCCACTTGCCTGCCAGTGCCACCAGATGAGAATGTCCGTTTTAACGGTAGGAGAGCGGTAATAGGGTGCGGGCGTGAGAGATGTTCTCCCTCTGCTCTCCGCCGCACCTCCAAACACTAAGTCCCGCGCGATGTGGGCAGTGAGAGATGATGTCATCTCTCTGCTCCCCGCTGAAGTCCTGCGTTGTGAGGGTGGAAGTCGGAGGAGCGGTGATGCAGAGAGATGCAGCCAGCCTGCCTGTGGCCTGACTGCAGGGAGCCCACGGCCCGGCAGTGGGCCGCGGCCCCAAGGTTGATGACCCCTGTTCTAGAGTATGTCCATAGTCATGGACTATGTCCTGCAGTATGGCCACCATTTCCTGCAGTATGTCCACAGTCTCTAACCAAGGCCTTCAAGATGTCCACTCTGACAATGTCCTGAAGTATGTCCACAGTCTCTGATCATCTCCTGTATTAAGTCCACATTTAATAACCATCTCCTGCATTATGTCAACAGTTTTTACTATCTCCCTCATAATACCCACAGTCTTTGCCATCTCTTGCAAGATGTCCACAGTCTGATAGTATTCTGTAGCAAGTCCGGGTCATTCTGCATCTTGTAAGCTGGCCATCAGTGATCTGACAGGAACAACATCAGTTCCTGGATCAGCAAGGAAGAATATAACATGATATCACACAGCTAGTCTGTTGGACCTGTTGCACTGACACATATTGACACAAAATTGTTTGCACCACACTGAAACAGCAAGGCTTTGTCAAGTATAGAAATTTGGCAAAACTGAACAAAAAGCTGTATTTACAAGGAGAGCAAAGGATATGGAGCAAGTCAGTGTTTCTGTATAGCTTTTATATGGCATATTCCAGCTACAGCTCTAAATAATCTGAACTCATTCCCTTTCCCTGTAAATGAATAGCAGACTTGGTTATGTAAGAAGTGCTGTGCAGATGGCCTGAGCAGACATCTTAGTAATAGTATGTGGTTAGTGTGACAGTTTATTTTTGCCTACATTTCCTCATTTTGGAGCCCTGGATATGTGCTGTATTCTGTTTAAATGGAAAGTTATAATGGCCAGTTTTATTTGATTCTGTTTTAATGTTTATGCATTTTAAACTGTTTTATAGATGTTTGCATATTTACATATTGTATCTATTTTTAATTGTTTACATAACATTTATTTTCTCCAAATAAACATTTGGGCTGGATGTACATAATTTTATTGTGATTACAGTAACAGAATGCATTTCATCCACTTTAGTACTGCGTTATAGCCAAAAGACAGCTACAGCACAGTACTATAGTTCTGGGAGGGCATCCATAGTCGTCCTCCCAGAATGCCACCCCCTGCACACTCCTGTCCTTCGAACATTGCTGATATCAGATCAGGGTAATGGACCAGTCAGAGCAGCCCTGTACCATGTGATCTACTGTGTCCAATCATAGCTGATCACATGTAAACAGACTTGCCCGTTATCGGCAGTCCTGTCCTCATGCACTGTGTCTGTGTGAGGAAAGGAGTGCTGATATCTGGCAAGGCTATCAGTACACTGTTTACACTGATAATCTGGGCACTGATCATCTGTGCAGCCCCATCAGTGCCTATTAGTGCAGCTTATCAGTGCCCATTAGTGACACCTCATCAGTGCCGCTCATCAGTGCCCATCAGTGCCTCTTCATCAGTGCCCATCAGTGCAGCCTATTAGTGCCCATTAGTAGTGCCTATCAGTGCACATCATTGCACATCGGTACAACCTCATCAGTGCCCATCAGCGCAGCCTCATTAGTGCCCATCAGCGCAGCCTCATTAGTGCCCATCAGCGCAGCCTCATTAGTGCCCATCAGTGCAGCCTCATTAGTGCCCATCAGTGCAGCCTCATCAGCTCACATCAGTGAAGAAGAAAAGATGCTTATTTGCAACATTTTATCACTGAAACTAAGAAAACTTTTTTTTTTGAAAATGTTCTATCTTTTTGCATTTGTTTAGCAAACCATAAAAACCCAGCGGTGATTAAATTCCAGCAAAAGAAAGCTCTATCTGTCTCAAAAAAATATAACATTTTGACATTGGTATACTCTAAAAATATAAAAAAACTCTGTCTATCTCGAAAGAAAACGACCTTAAATTAGTGGCGACCCAAAAATACCAAACGATTTGTTTACGTTTTTCTATCTTGTAAAAGTTTTTTTTTTCAAAAGAATCA
>BLSH010106108.1:446435-471284 GCA_018402905.1 Glandirana rugosa | reverse complement strand
AAATGGTCCGACATGTCCGCTGAAATATCGCAGTACCGCTAAAAATCGCAGATCGCCGCCATTTTTAGTAAAAAATAAAAAAAAATAAAAACCCCAAAAATGAATTCTCATCATCCGTAAACGCGGCCACTTTTGCGCAAACCAATCAATAAACGCCGATTGCGATTTTTTTTGTCGCAAATATGATGAAGAATATAAATCGGCCAAAAACGGTGAAAAAAAATGTTTTTTTATATTTTTTTTTTGGATTTGTATTTTAGCAAAAAGTAAGAAATTTGGGTTTTTTTGCAAAATTGTCGCTCTTCTTTTGTTTATAGCGGTGATCAGAAATGACGCAGAGGTGATCAAATACCACCAAAAGAAAGCTCTATTTGTGGGAAAAAAAGGACGCCAATTTCGTTTGGGTACAACGCCGCACGACCGCGCAATTGTCAGTTAAAGCGACGCAGCGCCGAATCGCAAAAAGGGCTCCGGTCCTAAAGCTGGAAATCCTTCCGGTCCTTAAGTGGTTAAAGTGCAAATAAAGCCAAAACCCAGGTAATGGTTTTAATTCTATGTCACTGATGGGTAGATTTACTGGAGCAAGAGGTGAGAGGAGATTTTCCATTGGGTACATCTTTCTGCTGGGGAACTAAAATGATTCTTTCTCTCTCTTCTTGTTGTGTCTCCAGGACAGGAAGTAAAACTAAATCTCCTCACACAAGGATAAAATATTGACAGAGGTTTTAACCATTACCTAGTCTATCCAAAACCTTTGGCTGTACACTTACTTAATCTCACGCTTCCTCTGAGGCTTGGTTCACACCTATGTGGTTTGCCTTTGATCCGTTTCTGAAGTACTATTTGCGGTGCATTTTTTTGCCCAATTTGTTGTTGGGCAAATAAAAAAACACAAATCGCTGCAAAATCGCTTTAAAAAATGCACAACTTGCTTTGCTGCAGCTTTTCCATTGAAGTCTATTGAACCAAAAATGCACCGTTGCATTTAAAAACATCCCTGACCCTTTCCAAAAATTTGGCGGCTGAAAAAAACATAGCTGTGAACATGTCCCACAGGAATCCATGTTAAATGGACTGTAGTTACATTTCTGCAAAAAGCACAAAAAAAACGCGTAGGCGTGGACCTGGATGTCCTAGATCTCATATAGACCTTTGGATCCCATATGCAGCATGTGAACAGTAAAATTTATGATGCTGGGACAAGCAGTTCGTAGTCATATGTGTTTGACATCTTTCTCTCTGATCAGAGGGGAAAGGGGCATTGTAGCTTTAATGGGTAAACACTCATAAAATAGATGAATAATAGGAAATACTATATGATTGCTATATAGAGGGAACTTAACCATACATTTAGGCATATATGGTCAGAAATCCTTGTTATAATTTAGTAGGGAAACTTTGTACTGCTCAATGCTCTTCTAATCATTGCATCACTCACATAGTTTACAAAGTTTGCGCCTCTCTTGTCACGTGTTTGGGGTTGTGTTCGATATGTGCAAAGAGAGATCACACAAATACTTAAAAATATAACATTTATTACAAGTAATGACAGATACAGATAAAGATAAAGAAAATATCAAGAATACTTAACTAAAGGTGCTTGTTTCCCGCCATGGGTCCCTTTCATGACACAGGTGACCAGGACCAGACACGTGCCTCATGGCTGTTCTGGGTGAGACTAACTCGTATAGATTTTGGCTGTGGTAATATAGAACTTGTGTAAACCACCCCGAGCCAACACCCTGTAAGCAACAATATGACCTTTACATTCCTGAGGAGAGGGGGCTAGCTTGACCATATAAGGCAGTTCAAATGCCAATAAGTTGAGTCATGCAAGGTAACCAGGATATTAGAGGCTATAATAGATATTTGTGAGGCCAACCTTAATGAGGAATATGAAATATGCTATCTCCCCAACAGCGCCAGTTATGGTACCCACACATACAGCTACTATGAGTAGATAAGGGCTGTATTCTAATTGCTAGGTGGGCTTACTGTAAGCAAGATATGTAGAAATGTTTTCACAATTAAACATAGCCACTGTTGTCTTTTATTAAAAACAATTGCATTTAAGAAGTGAAATATACAAAGTACATAAACCGTAGTCTGTTATTCTTTTATAGCTGCTATTTATTCTAATAAAATATGTAAACTAATTGTATGTTTTAGATTATTATGCATAAAGAAAACCGCTCTTTCAAATAATGTCAAATGAGAAATGTTAGCAACAAATCGTATTTGCTGTGGATTCAACAGGTGTTTAGTACTTCTCATGGAGATAACTCATTACTTTGCATGTGTTTCCTGGCACCATTTCTGATTTAGTATAAAGTTTAAAATGTTCTTTTCACACTTACAATTTACTCCCACTGGTATAATGAAAATAGTTCCTTTTTTCCAAAGCAAGAAAATCTTAACAATTTTGTTAGAATGTGTTTGAATCGTGACATCCCAATGCAAGAAAATGTTCTGCCAAGTTTCTTCTCTTCCCCCCAATAGAGAGGAATTTAGTTAGATGCTATTATCTGTTGATGAAGATACAGAGATAAATGTAACTTTAATGAACACTGCACCAAAGTCTTAAGAGGAAAAAAATATTCAGGTATTATCAGAGATATAATACTGTCAGGAACCATGAATCAGACTGAGACAGAAAATGCAGTAAAAATCACACCTTTAATGTAATGGTAAAAATAGTACAGATCAGTAAATGTAGTCAAAAACATAAGCCAGGGATTGGAAGCCAAAACGGGTAATCAGACGAGCCAGTAAGCTGGAAACCAGAAATCAGTTTAGTCGGAGGCAGAAGAACAGGATCAGGAACCAGAAGGGATGTGAGCAGGGCAAACTTTCACAGGAATACAGCAGAGAATCTCCAGATATGTTGACCAGGCGAAGGCACGAAAGGAATGAACAAGGCAGTTTAACCGCTTGCCGACCGCTGATCGGCAATTGACGGCGACAAAGTGGCTCTGTAACGCAAATCGCCGTCATACGACGCGCGCTCACTGTGTTCAAGGGGGGGCCAGGGAGCGGGTGCGGCGGCTTCGATTGCCGCCGGCCACCCGCGATGCCCCCCCCGGAGTGAAGGAGCGGAGGTCCGTGTAAGTAAACACGGACCTCCGCTCTGTGTGAGGGGGAAGGGCTGTGATCACAGCCTTCCTGTACATGAAGGCTGTGACCTCTTCCCTTCCCCAGCTAGGCAAGCCCCCATACAGTTAGAACACGCCCAGGGAACATACTTAACCCTTAGCGCGCCCCCTGCAGGTTAACCCCTTCACTGCCAATGGCATTTACACAGTAATCAGTGCATTTTTATTGCACTGATCGCTGTATAAATGCCAATGGTCCCAAAAAAGTGTCAAAACGTTCCGACATGTCCGCCCCAATATCGCAGTACCACTAAAAATCGCAGATCGCCGCCATTACTAGTAAAAAATAAAAAAAAAATAAAACCCCCAAAAATTAATTCTCATCATCCGTAAACGCGACCACTTTTGCGCAAACCAATCAATAAACGCCGATTGCGATTTTTTTTTATCGCAAATATGAGGAAGAATATAAATCGGCCAAAAACGGTGAAAAAAAATGTTTTTTTACATTTTTTTTTTGGATTTGTATTTTAGCAAAAAGTAAGAAATTTGGGTTTTTTTGCAAAATTGTCGCTCTTCTTTTGTTTATAGCGGCGATCAGAAATGACGCAGAGGTGATCAAATACCACCAAAAGAAAGCTCTATTTGTGGGAAAAAAAGGACGCAAATTTTGTTTGGGTACAACGCCGCACGACCGCGCAATTGTCAGTTAAAGCGACGCAGCGCCGAATCGCAAAAAGGGCTCCGGTCCTAAAGCTGGAAATCCTTCCGGGGCTGAAGTGGTTAAATTGACAGAAGGGGCTGGCTATAGGCAGGACTGACGAGCAGGTAATGATAACCAGGTGAGCCAATGTGGAAGTTCTGACAATTATCCGACAGCTGAGCAGCCTGAGCACAGAGAAGAGAGCTGCTAAGAGCCCAGCTCTGATAAATACACAGACCCTGGGGCCCATATCAACATTTTGATGAGCCTCCCAGCAATCTCTCTCTGTAGCACCAGGCAGTGTTAAAGCAGAATTAAACTCACAATTTAGAAAAACTTGGACAGGTAGTTTTATGACAGAAGAGACCATATTGGTCTCTTCTTTTATATATGCCTCCCTTTGCCAGTCAGATGTAATGTACACTGAGCTGAGCATGTGCGGCTCAACGTACATTAACAGCACCACTTTGTGCCATTCAAGTGGCTGAACAGACAGAACCCGGAAGGAAGACCAGGAGAAGATGGCAGCACTCCTGGCCAGTGGGAACACTGACAGTTCAGTGCTGGAGGGCATAGACAGGTAATCGTGTCATAATATGCCAATATGCAATGCATACTAGCATACTAGCATATTATGGCATACATCTTCAGGGGGCCCATTTATTATATAAAAAATTGGATTTTATTTACTATGAAACTGCCCTTAGTAATTTAGTAACGTTCTTTAGTATAAGTTGGTGTTTTTAGGGGTATATAATCTTAGATCCTCTGTGCAAAGTGTTGGCCTTGGTGTAGATACTTCACCCTGTCCATTACTAAAACAGTGCTGAAAGTGGTATTCTAGTAGTTATAAAAAAAAAAAAAAAATGAAGAAAATTAGTTGTTATAGTAATTATAAATCTAAAAGCAATAAATCATAATCAACATAATCATAATGGTATTTTGTGACATAATTGTTTGTATTCCTGCACACAATTACTCTTTAACTCTAAGACCCCTTTCACACCAGGGCCGCCCGAGCGTTAGCAGTAAAACACAGCTAATTTGCGGCGCTTCACCTCTTGTAGTATCGGCGCTATGGCGCCGCTGTTCGGGCGGTGGCGGTGCACTTTTAACCCCCCCACAAGGCACTTCTGAAGCAGTGTTCAGGCGCTTCTGGAGCGCTGCCCCATTGTTTTCAATGGGCAGGGGTGGTGGAGGAGCGGTGAATACACCGCTGCAAATATGCGGCTTGCGGGACTTTTTTTACCTTCCCGCAAGCGCACCGCTCCAGTGTGAAAGCACTCGGGCTTTCACACTGGGGTGTATTGGGGGGGAGTTTTTCAGGCGCTTTTCTATTGCTAATTTTAGCGCAAAAGCACCTGAAAAACATTTTGGTGTGAAAGGGGTGTAATAGAAAACTTTTGCAGAACTACAAACCTCAGCTGTGTTATGTTTTTTTTTTTGTTTTTTGTTTTTTTAGCTGAGAAGGCACAGTGGGATATTTTACCACCTCAAGAAGACTTTTAAGCATAAAGGGTGAATTTCAGAGTGCTTGCTTGGCTGCAACTGGAGTTGTAGAGGCAGTTAATCTACTCCCAGATAGGGAGGATGATCTGGCTGTGCTGCTAAAACACCCAACAACCTTTACAACAGCTACAACAGATAGGGGGAGCTGTAACTAGAGCAGTGGTTCTCAACTCCAGTCCTCGGGACCCACTAACAGGCCAGGTTTGCAGGATAACTGAAATACATCACAGGTGATATCATTTGCTGCTCAGTGATTGCAGTATTCTAGTCTGCATCTCTCCAAGGTAATACTTAAAATCTGGCCTGTTGGTGGGTCCTGAGGACCGGAGTTGAAAACCACTGAACTAGAGGCATTCCAGAAGAATTCTGTGGTGTGTCTGCTCTTTTAGACTAAGGTCTAAAGGGGTTAGGGTCAACATTAACTGCAACTTCTCCAGTCCCTAAGTGTACAGTACTGAATCTGTGTTATTTTCACATGCACACAGATTTTCAGGTCCCATAGTACTTCCACAAATTGTGGTGGAAGTTTGTAGCCAAACTATTTATTGAAGTTTCTAGTCCAGCAAGCTAATGCATCAGCAGAGGGAATTTCACTGTGTTTTCTGCATTCTTCATAATATAATATGAAGGAGGAATCCAACAAGGAACATGAGATTGCAATAACATGGCAGGTAGGCATAATTTGGAACATTAGTAGTAGTGAGTCAGTTCACTTGTGCATTCTCAGAGTTCTAGAAAATCAGTGGACCATGCAACCTGTATATTTATTCCAGACCAATGCAAAGATAACATAAAAATATGGGATTAAATCCCTTTTACTAAGGATCTAAATCTGCTGCCAGCATGTGCCGCAGGAAGCGTACACAAAGAAAAAAGCATTGGCAAGAGATAGCCATTTGATTGCTATATGTTCATGAAAAAGGCTGTTTATTTTGTTTCTCTTTGGTGTTTGAGCAACAGAATTATACCTACAAATATATTGGACGCAGTTTTATGCTGAAATACTGCAGTGGGCAGTCTTCAGAGATTGCAGAACACAGTAAATAGATTTTAATGAAAAGGTACATGGAATTGGCTATAACAATTACCTTGGTTTGAAATAGAGTTGGGAATAACAGCTAACAAGCAACTCCAGAAAACACTTGAGTAATAATTAACATTTATGTGCTAATAAACTTTACTGCCTACACCAGATAATAGACCAACTTTCAGAAAATTGCCATTGATTTTATTAAGCTTCGTGTTTTTTTTTTAATACTTGTTTTACATACAGGAAAGTACAGATACAATAACTACCAAATTGTGCAAGCACATCTGCTGATGTAAGTGTTACGCTTAAACGTAAATACACAGCCATTTAGCTAAGGGTACTGAAAAATAAATTACACTTTCATTACAGAGTGAATGTAAAAGCTACTAAAAGTAATTTCCCAAACTGCAGAACCAACTTTTTTTTTTTGAAGCCCGTGGTGTGTGAAACACACCTTTCAAGCTCACCCGGTGCATAAAAAAGTGTACAACACAAAAAGTGCACTAGGTGTACACATGGCCTCTCTCCGAAGAGGAAGGACCTATACCCTGATTCCCCGGGGCACAAGGCTCCTGACAGGAACTGAGGCATCGTGCACCAGGCAACCCCTGTTCTCTAGGCGGCCAGCCGGAACTGGCCGCACCCGATACTAGGTGGAACTCCCCCAAAGGGAGACCCCATGAGAGGCGGTGGGTCAAGCCAGAAGGCCATACCCACCACCTTCCCAAGACGTTCAGGGTAGGCCCGAAGGCCGTACACCTTACTAATCAAACAGTGCGAGTGTACCCAACAATCAAGTGACTCTACAAATAACACACAAAAAAAAAACATATAAAAGTGGGGGAAGGACAGTGGGGAGGTGAAAAGGTGCCTTTGTGCGAGACAAAGGCCGGCCTTGCGGCCAGGAATCAAAAATTCCTCTGGTCCTGGCCAAAAGGCCCGGCCCTAGAGGCAGGTGCAAAAAGGTGGATATGGTGCAGTGACCTAGGTGCCATCAACTCAAAGTGCTGCCACTCACTGTGAGATTCAGGCACCCCTGGACTGCCACCCCAGGGGCACATGCACACAGTTACACAGTTAGTCAGGTTGAAAAAAGGCACAAGTCCATCCAGTTCAACCAAAAAAAAAAAAAAACATTTACATATATATATATATATATATATATGTATATATACACAACCAAATAATCCCATATACAATCCTTCACCCACAGTTGATCCAGAGGAAGGCAAAAAACCCCAGCAAAGCATGATCCAATTTGCTATAACGGGGGAAAAAAATTCCTTCCTGATTCCCCAAGAGGCAATCGGATTCACCCTGGATCAACTTTGCCTAAAAATGTTAGTACCCAGTTATATTATTTACATTAAGGAAAGAATCCAGGCCTTTTTTAAAGCAATCAACCGTGCTGGCCAAAACCACCTCTGGAGGCAGTCTATTCCACATTTTCACAGCTCTAACTGTGAAGAAACCTTTCCGTATTTGTAGACGTAAAGAGTGCCCCCTTGTCCTTTGTGATGACCTTAAAGTAAATAACTCAACACCAAGTTCACTATATGGACCACTTATATACTTGTACATGTTGATCATATCCCCCCTTAATCTCCTCTTCTCAAGAGAGAATAAATTCAGATCCTCTAATCTTTCCTCATAGCTGAGCTCCTCCATGCCTCTTATTAGTTTGGTTACCCTTCTCTGCACTTTCTCCAGTTCCCCAATATCCTTTTTGAGAACTGGTGCCCAAAACTGAACTGCATATTCCAGATGAGGTCTTACTAATGATTTGTACAGGGGCAAAATAATGTCTCTATCTCTGGAGTCCATACCTCTCTTAATACAAGAAAGGATTTTGCACCACGGGCTTCTTTCCCAACCCGGCCCTCCAGCCAGACCAGTGTCTCTCCGTACCTACCAGAAGGTACCTGTGTACTTACTTCCGGCCCCCAAATATCCATGGGCGCTCCGGTTTCAGTACCATCCGGTTCCACCGTCCAGAATCCAATTACACCGCAGGATTTGCACAGCCCACAGGACCTATATGCCATGGCTGCAGCTCAGCGCCTCCTTTGGCAACTGATAAGCACAGGTACTACACATGGTCCAGCCAAAAGGCCGAGAAGCTCAGCCCTCCGGCCTCGACCAGTACAGCACCTGTCCCACTCAGAAAGAGCCGTTCCAGCTTTCCCAGAGAAACCTCCACCATCTCCAGCTATGGCTTTAGCTCCCCCAGTACTTGCCTTCCAGCCTCCTTTACACCGGGATTTGCATAGCCACTGCTATCCTGACCTACCACCTGGCCAGGACAGTAGCACAGCGCCTCCTTTGGCAACTGATAAGAACAGATACTACACTAAGTGTATTTCAAGCTAGAATCTTTTTTTTTTCCCGGAAAATGTCCTGTTGGGGAGATTTCCCTTCACTTCCTGTGAGACACCAAAGAAAGTAAGAGCAGATCCACAGAAGGATCCACGGAGGGAAGATGGAAGCTCCCTCTTCGGTGACTGGGCGGACCTGTCGGAGCTTCGTTCTAAGGTAAGTATTTCATAATGAGCTAGTATGCATTGTCTTGCAGGTGTTTTTTATTTATTTTTTTAAGGGGATACAGCCGCTTTAATAAATATTAATTATATGCACTTCTGACAAAGTACTACATTATCGCATACCACATGTTGAAAGATGTATCACTTTTGTTTACAATATTCGGTTTCTACTAGGACAA
This sequence comes from Glandirana rugosa, assembly GCA_018402905.1. Taxonomy (NCBI): domain Eukaryota; kingdom Metazoa; phylum Chordata; class Amphibia; order Anura; family Ranidae; genus Glandirana; species Glandirana rugosa. The sequence continues at coordinate 462,231 of BLSH010106108.1, read as the reverse complement.
AGTACATTCTGCATTGAAGGAAACACTATGGTCTTGATTTACTAAAATACATTGACAGAAGCAAGTATGAATCCCTATGATATGGATCATAGGCCCCAATGAGCATGCAGATGTACCTGTGCACAGCAAAAGCGATTCTTTAATCTATCTAGCTGATCATGCACTTATGTTCAATGCATACGGTGAAGTCTTTGTTTACTGTTCATGTTGCATTTAAAAAATGATGCTTTTGTGACTTCTGTCTCAGAAAAGTCTGCTAAGACGTGCTTGTGTTAACACAATTTCTGCAAATTAGAAAAAAAAAGAATAATCCATTTCACGCGCCAATGTATGGAATCTTGTTTAGCTGCTAGGATTCTATATGCTAACCGGTATGTGAACTACAATACCCTCTACCAGTGTATGGGTCACTAACTCATTTTGGATCTCCTTTAATGCTAGTGTGGTTATATTCCTACAGGTTGTGTACATTTTAAATTGTTAACAGCAATTAGATGAGATCTACCACAAAACATTAAAGAAAATACAATTTTTATTTTAGGCATTTGGAATAGAGTGATACCAATCAATACTGTCAGATACATGGGGATGGTATTACTCTACATAGGCCTCTAGACTCAAGAGTCAAAAAATGAAAAAAAAATAAATATTATACTTGTATAGTAATATACTGTATTCTCTTTAAACTAGAGCTACCCTTATTTGAACACCCAATACTGAAGACACAAGTACTGTATTTCATTACTTTTTATTTAAACATGAATACTGTATGTCTTTGCAGGAAACATTTATTTCTTCTTATGTTCAGAATCTATTTAAAAGTGATGTCATGCGCCTTTTCTAAATATCCATGTATTCATAGACACAGCAGACATGTTTTGAATAGTCAGCTATGCTACATTTGTTCAGTTACCCTGTTACATAAAGGCACATGTGAAAAGTTTGAACAGAAAATATTTTTCATTATTTGTGTATTGTGGAACAAGCAATAGGCCTTCTGCCCTGCACTAGTGTCTCTGGAAAGTCTAATTAAATATTGGCATTTACATTGAATGTAGCAACATGGTGGATGGCAAAATATTAATAAAGCATTCTGTCATTTTAATAATTAATCCAGTTTTTATGTTGACATGCTAACCTGTTGGATGCTTTTGATGTCAACTGTTTTAAAAGACCAATTAAATGTCTGTTAAAAAACACATTTTCACTAGGCAGGTGGTTCTGTGGCAATTTTGCCTCTGAGATGCCACAATATCTAAAACATGCATGCATTTTTATGCTCTGGACACAAATTTTTGTAGGCTGTTTTCTGGGACAGCCAACTGCCGGTTTGCCATTGATTTTGCGCCTAATAAATGTGTTTCCATTAAAGGAAGCAATTAAGGCAAGGAAGTCTTTGCTTATGGCAGCTAATTGCAACTGATGGTCCAGTCCCAATCTGACTCCTCCATTTAATGTGTTGAACCCCATGAAAGCAAACCTAAGCTTTGCCCATGTAATTATCACTTTAAAGCGTTAGTAAACCCATCCATTTAACAGTTTAAAAACCAGTTACATTTCCGGCACGTGCCGGAAATGTAACACTCCCATTGGTTGTGCTCTAAAGCAAACTGTCAAACCATCCAATGGCTGGTGTCATAGCTGATCACATGTGCAGCATCATGAGGCCAAGATGGCCGCTTCCTTGGCTGAAAATGATAGGAGGGTTTACTACCACTTTAATTCTTGCCCCCACAGCAGCACAAACATTTCTTTCACTCTCCCACAACTTCATTGATTTACTAGGAATGAATCTATCTATCTAGTCTATCATACAGTCATCTTGCAGTTCTGCCAATATATTGAAGCCTATACTAGTTGCATGTCAGCACATACAGTGAGGTAAAAAAGTATTTTGACCCCCTGCTGATTTTGTATTTTCTGACAAAGAAATGATCAGTCTATTATTTTAATGGTAGGTTTTTTTTAACAGCGAGAAACAGAACAACAACAAAAATATCCAGAAAAACGCATTTTAAAAAAGTTATAAATTGATTTGCGTTTTCACCTCCCTGGCGGTATGATTCTGTCAGATTTTTGTGTCTTAAAGCGGGTACATTGTTTTGCATAGAAATTTAGCGTTTTATATTGTAGGCCTGTAATTCTTAGGAATAACTCACTTAAATTTTTCCAAACAAGAGTCTAGTAGATATCCCGGGTATGATAAAGTTTAAAACACAAAATTATAAATTGTAATATAATAAATTATAAACAATTACAAAAATAATATAATAATAATAAATTTAATTCAATAACATAACCAAACCAGAAACACTGACATTTGATCAAAAAGGGGTGAAATATTACTAAGTCACTGTAATACTAGACAGTTTAGTAAACATCCCGGGTATGATATATTTTGAAACATGGGACAGCCCAAAGTCTGACGTCACAATCAGGACTATGGAACCTGGTTTCCTTGCAGATTTTCTTTCCGTTGCTATCTCTCTTTGAACGAACCACACACATCCTTGTGAGTGCTGACTTTTTTGCGGTTGGTGGTATGTAGTCCATAAAGTGACGACCAGTCAGGCGTTCTGGGTTGACAGCACCAACAGCACGACGTCCAGATCTGTTCACAGCCATTGATGGTGTTTGGTGTTTGACAAAAATACATTCTGCAACTCTCTAAATAAAGTCAGCATGAACCACAGGCTGGTCACTCTTTTTTTTTAGTAGAATGTAGGCATTCCATAAACATTGTTCCAAAAGATGAAGATCTGAAGATCTTTTGTAGTATTTTTATTTTGCTGTTTGTGCATTGCAGGATAAAATGTCATTGCTTTGTCAGCTCTGTCGACACCTCCCATGGTGTTACTGTAGTCAAGCTGGTCAAGTTTGTGTGTACCATAACAGTGGAGGTGTTATGCACTGTACTCATCAGGCAAACGTCTTTTTTGTCACACCATCACAGTGCCATCATTTTGCCTTTCTGCCAGGCAACCATTTTTCCCATCTTTGGCTTCTTTTTGCCAAACATTGGCGACAGGTCGCACTGGTTAGCCCTAACAGTTCCATAGGCGTCTGTTTTATTTTGTAAAATAAACTCATACAGTTCAGGAGATGTGTAAAAATTGTCTATAGTTAAACAATAGCCCTGATTTAGTAATGGCTCAATGAGGGAAAGAACAGCAGATGTTGCCATTCCACAGCTGCTGTATTTTTGGCCAAATGTTGTCCCTTTTCCCATGTATAGGATGGAATTCCATATATAGCCAGTTGCTGATTCACATAGCATGAATGATTTTACAACAAATCGTGCTCTCTTTGAGGCGATCTACTGTATCCAGCTGAGCCTTCCCTTGTAGGCCATTAAACTCTCGTCTATGCTGATGTTTCTATCTGGCACATAGCTCTGTTGGAATTTTTTTTGAATCGTTTGGGATAGTTCCCAAATTTTTTTCAGTTTGGGTGCAGGATGAGTGGTTTCATCAAATTCCTCATTATTTTCAAAATGCAAAAATTTCATAATCAAAGAAAATTTGTATTCTGACATGACTGCGCCAAAGAATGGAGTGGCAAGCAATTTATTTGTTGTCCAATACCACTTCTGCAGGGGTTTCCCCACCACTCCCTGAATAATTATTAGGCCCAGAAACTTCCAAATGTCCTCTTTGGTCACTGGTTCCCACTTTCTACTTCTTGAAAACCTCAGATGAGAAGTAGCTGATTGCTGCTCATGGTACCGGTTTGTCTCAGTAACTGTTTTTTTCATCACCTCATCGGTGAAAAAAAGTTGGAGGTATGCCAGGGGGTTGTCATCTTTAACATTCACTTTCATACAAGGTGCTCCAGTGAACGGGAGTCTTGGGGGCGCTGTGTGATCCATATCACAGTCAATAGAGAACCAAGTGCACACCTCACTGAACTGTGGCACAGGATTGTCGCTGCTGTCACTTTCCATGTCTGATGATGAAGTACCACACAACTCACTATCGCTTCATTTTTCAAGCGATTCTATGTCACTATCGCTGTCCTCTAGCTGGTCCAAAAGTGCTTTGGATGATGTAGAGGGACGCCTTTTGGATGCCATGGACCCTCTCAGTTTTCCAGACACAAAGAACACTGCAGGTGCAGGCAAGGCACTGGGCAAAGCACTGGGGACAAATCTGAGGCATACTTATTTGATACAGTAAAGCAATCAACAGATTAAAGTGTATTTTGTGTGTTTGTGTTTTTAACTTTTTGAAATTCCCGCTGGCTCCTCCCCCATGCCTCACATCGCTCACAGGGAACGGAGCACGGGACCATTATACATCGGGCAGATGATTGGCCAGAGGATCCGGCCGAAGGACATCACAGGATCGCAGGGACAAGGTAAGTGCATTCAGAGGCATTTAACAAGGTAATCCCAAGTGTGGATCGGGTTACTGCTTTTGGCACTGAAAATTAACCCCGAGCCACATTCGGGAATACCGCCAGGGAGGTTAATGAGTAAAATAAGTATTTGATCCCCTCTCAATCAGCAAGAATTCTAGCTCCCATGTGTCTTCTATACAGGTAACAAGCTGAGATTAGGAGCACTCCTTTAAAGGGAGGGCTCCTAATCTCAGCCTGTTACTTGCATAAAAGACACCTGTCCACAGAAGCAATCAATCGCTCATTTTCCAATCTCTCCACCATGGCCAAGACCAAAGAGCTGTCCAAGGATGTCAGGGACAAGATTGTAGACCGACACAAGGCTGGAATGGGCTACAAGACCATCATCAAGCAGCTTGGTGAGAGGTTGGTAACAGTTGGTACGATTATTCGCAAATGGAAGAAACAGAATAACTGTCAATCTCCCTCGGTCTGGCTCCATGCAAGATCTCACCTTGTGGAGTTTCAATGATCATGATAATGGCGAGGAATCATCCCAGAACTACACAGTAGTATCTTGTCAATGATCTCAAGGCAGCTGGGACCATAGTAACCAAGAAAACAATTGGTAACACACTACATTGTGAAGGACTGAAATCCTGCAGTGCCCGCAAGGTCCCCCTGCTCAAGAAAGCACATGTACAGGCCTGTATGAAGTTTGCTAATGAACATCTGAATGATTCAGAGGAGAACTGGGTGAAAGTATTGTGGTCAGATAAGACCAAAATCAAGCTCTTTGGCATCAACTCAACTCTCCATGTTTGGAGGAGGAGGAATGCTGCCTATGACCCCAAGAACTCCATCCCCACCATCAAACGTGGAGGTGGAAACATTATGCTTTGGGGGTGTTTTTCTGCTAAGGGGACAGGACAACTTCACCACATCAAAGGGACGAAGGACGGGGCCATATACCGTCAAACCTTGGGTGAGCACCTCCTTACCTCAGCCAGGACATTAACAAGGGGTCACGGATGGGTATTCCAGCATGACAATGACCCAAACACAAGGCCACAAATGAGTGGCTCAAGGCGAAGCACATTAAGGTCCTAGCCAGTCTCCAGACCTTAATCCCACAGAAAATATATGGCGGGAGCTGAAGGTTTGAGTTACCAAACGTCAACCTCGAAACCTTAATGACTTGGAGAGGATTTGCAAGGAGGAGTGGGACAAAATCCCTCCTGAGATGTATGCAAACCTGGTGGCCAACTACAAAAAAAATCTGACCTCTGTGATTGCCAACAAGGGTTTCGCCACCAAGTACGAAGTCATGTTTTGCGAAGGAGTCAAATATTTATTTCACTCATTAAAATGCAAATCAATGTATAACTTTTTTGAAATGCATTTTTCTGGATATTTGTGTTGTTATTCTGTCTCTCACTGTTAAAATAAACCTACCATTAAAATTATAGACTGATAATTTCTTTGTCAGTGGGTAAACATACAAAATAAGCAGGGGTCAAATACTTTTTTCCCTCACTGTATATTGTACGTTATGAATTGCTATTTAAGTCCTTTTAAAGTGGAAGGTCAGTCAAAACCCAAATAGGGTTAATCCCACTCCCACATCCATTTAAGCCTATTGTTTCTAACCCTGTAAAGAAAAGATCTGTATACTTACCTACTCTGAAGTTGCTCCAGTCCGGTCACATGATCTCTTCAGGGACGGCTTCTGTGTAGAGGAGAGATCGCCAACAGTGTCAGCAAATGCCTGGGAGATGATGTCACCCATAGGCTTACTATGGATAGAGCTGAGAAGGCCTGGAAAAAAATAGATAACTTGGGCAAAACTATTTTTTAAGCCTTTTTTGTGTGGGGTGTGGAATATGTTATTTTAAAATGATAAATAATATATACATGACATGGTATTCAAACTATATAACATGAAGACCTTAATGAAAGATTTCTGAGACTTTATGTAAAGTCTTAAATTATCTCAGCTGAAGACAAGTAAATCCTGGAATACAATTTGTTCTCAATCATGTTCTCAAAGAAGAAAATATGCATTTCTGCCACTAGGGGGCACTGCAGGGGAAAGGCTCCAGTTTAGTTGGCTTACAGTTGGGCAAACAGTACCTCCTACAGTTTGGTGATTGTTGGGATACAGTAGATCAGTGGTCAACAACCAGTAGATCGCGGCCAGGTGACTGGTAGATCGCAGTCTGAGCTTGTTGACCCACATCCCAGAGCATCAAACAGTACATTGCAGGGGGACTACTTGTAAAGTTGGAGCTGTAGTAGTGAGCAAGAGCCGCATAAGCCAATGCCTCCTCTGTAGCGCTGGCTCCTGTCCCATGCGGAGTGATACCAACTGCACTCCATCTCTTATCCCAGCTAGGAGTCTGCAGAGTAGTGCCAGCAGCAGGAAAGAAGAGATATTTAGGTCAGTGTGAAGCAATACACTGGACATAATAATATAGGGCTGTGTTCACACTGCTGTGCTGTAGTTTACCCAATTAGAAGTTTAAATCAAGTGTGAGCATGTGACACTGTGCCTTGTGCTCTTTAACTTCTCCCATGTTGTTCAGGTAGATCTCCACCTCTTTAACCACTTCAGCCCCGGAAGGATTTCACACTTTAGAACCAGAGCACTTTTTTCGATTCGGCACTGCTTCGCTTTAACTGACAATTGCGACGTTGTACCCAAACTAAATTTGCATCCTTTTTTTCCCACAAATAAAGCTTTCTTTTGGTGATATTTGATTTTTACTTTTTGCTAAAATACAAATCCAAAAAAAAATATAAAAAAACATTTTTTTCCATCGGTTTTGGCCGATGGGGTTTTTATTTTTTTTAATTTTTTACTAGAAATGTCAGCGATCTGCGATTTTTAGCGGTACTGCGATTTTACAGTGAACATGTCGGACCATTTTGACACTTTTTTGGGACCATTGGCATTTATACAGCAATCAGTGCTATAAAAATGCACTGATTACTGTGTAAATGCCATTGGCAGTGAAGGGGTTAACCTGCAGGGGGCCCTCTAAGTGTTAACAGTGTTCTGGGTGTGTTCTATCTGTATGGGGGCTGGCCTGGCTGGGCAAAGGGGATGCTCACGGCTTCCATATACAGGAGGCCTGTGGTCATCCCCCTTCCCCCTCTAACAGAACGGAGATCCGTGTTTACATACACGGACCTCCGTTCTTTCACACGTGCGCTCACAGTGAGTGATATCACAGCCGCCGTTTGTGATATCAAGCCACTTTGCCGCCGTCAGACTCCGGTCGGCGAACGGCAAGTGGTTGCCTACCTCTGCAGTAGATGATGGTTTCTGTCCTCTCAGGCCTTAATTGACCGTTAAGAGAGTAAATTTGTCTGACAAATTAGTTTATTTTTATAACCTTTAAATGATTCCTATTAGTGTTCTCCACCACCAATTGTTTTTTTTTTCTTCCTCTCAGTAAAATGATGAGACCAACATCTAGAGTTTGGAAGCATTTCCACGGTGCAATTTCTGCACTTTGCAAATATTGTGAGAATAAATATTTTTCAAATGCTACATGGATGACAAAACATATCCTGGTATGCCAGAGGTGCCCTAAAGACATTAAAAAATACCTTATGGAATGAAATGATGAGGACCATAATGAAAGTGCAAGTAGCTTATCCCTCCAGAGTTCTCATTCCAGAAACACTCTTTCTGCTGCTTCTGGATTATCACAAAGCTGCATCTTCAAGCAAGGAAGTGTTGCAAACCACGGCTTCACAAAAATACACAATACCTTCATTTATAGATAAAATAACACCTGAAGATCAGCATTGTCAATAACTAAAAATGCATATTGGCAGGAAGCTTTTACATTATTATGAGGGAAAGGGGGATAGTTGTCATTTCCAGAAAAAAAACAGGGGAAAAAACTTTTTTTTTCTCATGGCTTCATAATTTCTGGAAATTTTACATCTCTAGCTAAGGGGCATCTGTTTATTGACTGTCCCTCCTCTACATTGAAGCCTCTGCTGACAGCTGATTGTGGAATTGGACCGGAACAGCTTCAGAATAGGAAAGTTCTCTACATTCCAGCATTCTCTACATTCCAATGTGATTAGTCACAGTTACAAGCACAGAACGGCTCTTAGAAGCAGTACGGCTCTGTTTAATGTGAAATTACTGATCACCACAGACACTGACTCGAGTATAAGCCGAGGGGGGTCTTTTTCAGCACAAAAAATGTACTGAAAAACTGGGCTTATACCCGAGTATATACAGTACTCTGAATTCCAAAACATATATTTTCTGAAAGCTGAGATTCTGGAAAATAAAATGGTGGCTGTTGCAATTTTTTATGCCACACAATATTTGCTGTAATGGCCAGGGAATGACCGCTGAGGAAGTGACAAAATCCTTCAAATTTCAGGCTTAAAATGGCCACCACAATTTACATCCATAGGTTGGCTACTAAAAAGGAAGACACATGTGCCAAGCTGCACAATGTGCGACATCAAAGGAAGGAATGTTCTGCAACAGTCTGCGAAGAAGATCGGTGAGAGAACTTGCTGGAAAAGGGTAGCCGAGTGAGACTTTTCAGTCAGATTCTTGTTGTTCTGTAACTGGAGGACAGCACAGAGAAGCTGGAATCCACCTCTTTCTTCTGTCTGCCTCAGGCTGGATTCACACCTGTCCAGTGCAAATTCCAGCCTGTCTGCTGTCGGGAAGAGGCGGAGCCGCCGTTCGGTGGCTCCTGTCCGTTCCCACAGCGCAGCAGCTTCAAGGGGAGGGAGGGGGAGGGGCCACGAGCAGGGAAAATATCCCAGTTCAGTGCGGAGTGCATCTCCGTGTTAGATGCGCTCCCATTGAACACAACGGGCTGGGAATTCGCACCGCATTGCACAAAAAACGCACATGTGCAAATGCACCGTACATATGTGAACCGGACACATTGAAAACAATGTGTTTTCAAGTGTCCTGCAAATTGGATGCGGTTTAAGCCGCATCCAATTTGCATAGGTGTGAACCCAGCCTAAGAGGACAGAGTAGAGCTAACTGCTGTCTTGTATGTGCCATATGGTCTCTGCAGAGTAGCTCCTACAGTGATTGTCCGTTAGATTTATGGAATTGCATTACTTTTCTACAACACAGAACTTTCATATGTTCAGTTATTAGTTCAGCTCTTTAAAAGATCGTGTAGTAGACTGTATTGCATTGTCAAGAAAAGATTGTTCAGCTAAATACAGATGATAAAAACAGACAATTGCTCTACAGTAGTGTCTGCTGAATAGGCAACTGTTTAGGAAGAGACCTTGTTGTTATTTTGTTGCCTTGCAAAAAAATCTTAATGTGCAGTTGTTCAGGGCACCAATGCAGACCCATGAGGTCAGCCAATGGAAATATTTGTGAATTATCGTTAGTTCCCATAAATAGGATAACTTCGTTTTTGCACTTGTTTCTCTGTTTGTATTAACTGTTTTTCATTTTTTTCAGCATGCAGCTGAAGTAAAGTTTCATATTAGTTACAGCCTTCCTCACTGGGTCGTGGGATTTTCAGGGTGTTATTAAATCCAGGCAGGAGCTATACCCATATACTTATCAAAGCTAACCATCAATTTGGGGGTTAGTCCAGGATATTAGCTATACCCACTCAATTTCTCTGTGCCCGGTGTCCCTTAAAGGCAGACAAGATGCCACCAGGTAGTGTGGGCACCAGCATGCCAAACCAAAATTCTGTATTGTATTTGATAGAGGTACAAATCTGGCAGGTTATCACTTCATTGTCTTCTGAAAACCAGGGCCACATCCTAGACTCCACAGAAGACCTTACAGTACATTTCTATTATGCCTTACTCAAGTGGTGACATACAATCCCTGTCTGCTCCCAGTCTCAGAAAGTTTCACTGTCTGCTTTAGCAAAGTCTACCTTAATAATCCAATAATTCTCACTTGACCCATAAAGCATAGATATATTGAGATGGGTACAAATTCACATGTTGTTCCTACAACAGAGGCATGTGTACCCCGTGGGCGCCAAATACCAAACTCAAGAATGTGAATGTGATTAAATGTTGTTTGAAGACTCTTGTATCGCCAAGTTATGGATATCAGAAGCTGAACTTCTTCTCAGGAAATACCCTGTTTTGTCTGTGGAGGAAGATTTTCAGATCTGGATGGATCAAGCCTTACAAGGGTGTAATATCTCTGGGGGGCATAAGAAACGGGCAATCACTGACAATGTAACCGGTTCTCGACCGGCTCGCGTACATTTACTGCTGCAGAGTGGCGCTGTTTCGCTTATCGCCATCTATAAACGGTGGCTCGCAAACACGCGGCTAGCGGGTAGGAGCGCACCGCCGCCAGCGTGATCTCGTGCCTGCCGCACTCTGCAGCAGTGTGCTCGTGGCTCGGGCGGACCTGATGCCCACCGGCGAGCCGCGATTGCTGGCCACAGCTGAAAAACGGGGAACCGCGGTGTTTACATCAGTAGACAGAGATCTACTGATCCCTGTGACTGGGATCAGTTAGATCTCTCATGCTCCTGACAGCCCTGCCCCCTCAGTTAGAACACGCCTAGGGAACACAGTTAACCCCTAGAGCGCCCCCCCGATTAACCCCTTCACTGCCAATGACATTTATACAGTAATCAGTGGACATTTAAATTTCCAATCGCTTTATAAATGTCATTGGTCCCAATCAATAAACGCCGATTGTGATTTTTGTTTTTTACCAAAAATATGAGGAAGAATATAAATCGGCCAAAACCGATGATTATATATTTTTTTTATTTTTTTGGATTTGTATTTGAGCAAAAAGTAAGAAATATTGTTTTTTTTTTTGCAAAATTGTCACTGTTTTTTGTTTATAGCGATGATCAGAAATGACGCAGAGGTGATCAAATACCACCACAAGAAAGCTCTATTTGTGGAAAAAAAAGGACGCAAATTTTGTTTGGGTACAAGCGCAATTTGTACGCCTTTAAAAATATTTGATGCACCGTATGCTGTGTATGGAAGGGTAGAGAAGCTTTCTGAATGTACAAGTTTGAACACACCTATCAACAAAAAGGAGAGAAAATGTACAACTATTTTTTCCAAGTGAATGAGATCTTTTATCAGATTATCCAAAAGAAAGGGATTGATGCCAGACCTGCTGACAAAGTTCACGTCAGTTAAGTTCTGCAGAGAGCCAACTGAAACATCTTATAATCTTGACTTGTCTGTTGAAAGGCTCATCTCTGCATGACTCTGAACACAGTCTATCTGTATTTAGACTCGAGCATCAGTTCTGCACAGATGTACACAGGAATGTGTGTTAAGATCAGTGAAGATATGTGCAGGTGTCAGCCTGTAATTGACTTTAACAGGCTGATTGTATGCAGCTGCACGGACCACCTGTGCCTCCTGGAGAGATAACCATGGTCCTCAGCACAGGTGCATGAATCTGTGTGCCCATGTGACCAAGCCCTTAGTAAATTAGCCACTTTGATTTCTTGTAAAATCCCCCAAACCCTTAGTTTGAAGTAAATGATCAAATCTGATTATATTTTAAGCCATGGCAAACACTCATTTATGCAGTTTTAGGGTCTAAAAAGGCTGTAGCAAGTTTAATTGTTATGGCAAGTCTCTTATCTGTTTAAAGGCTGTTCTTTCCTCTACATTTAAATTATCTGCATTCACATGGACATTATGTGGAGTATTTAGGGATGTTGTTTTATGATCTTTTTCAACAAATCTCTGATATAAATCTAAAGAGTGGTCTGCTCCATGCGCACAAAATCTGAACAAGCACTCCTTTTTCAATAGTCTTCTTCAGCCTCCCTCTGAGAGAAGGGAATAGCTACTTAATTTTAAAAGAACTCATACAAATCCCTTAAATTATAGAGTTTTTTTTTTCAGTTCTAATTCCCAATTACTCAAGGGATCAATAGGGTTTGGAACAAGTTGGATGCTATCCCTACCATTTACACTCAAGTTAACACAGTACCAAAAGTGCTTCTGCAATATCAATATCCTAGTAAAATTATTAATATTCAGCAGTCTTGAATGCATTAAAACAACAAGCTAGGGCTAAAACCAAACCCCTTGATACATGAGAGAAGTCATACTAAATTACATTCATGGCATTACTGAAATATCCATGACATGTTTTTATTTCAACACACCCCCTTATTTGTTTGAAGAGCAATTTTTTTTCTGCTAGAAAGTTTTACTCTTTTCATTTAAAATGGTTGTTAAGCCACTTGTATAAAATTCTCCCATCCCCTCTGTATTATAACAATAAGTTCCCCTGTGTCTGTGGTATATGATATATATGCTTTTCTGTACTGATAACACATCGTCTTCCTGCGATCCATTGCCTCTTCTCTCCTCGCCTAAGCTTAGCTGACAGTCCAAAGAGGTGGGGCCGAGCACTGCCACTGACGTCAGCCGGGAAGGAGGAGAGAGGAGAGACAGAGCTGAGGAGTCACATGACCGCAAGAAGACGCTGTGTTCAGTACGGATAAGCATTTTATTTATGGTATAACACAGACACAGGGTAACTTCTTGTTCTAATACAGAGGGGATGGGGGCTTTCCATAATAATTATGAGAGCAGCAGGAGCCGGGCTGACATGAGCAGACACTCAGAGAGGAGAGGGTGGAGAGGAGGGAGGTGGAGAACACAGTAGACACAGAGCAGGGCTGCAGATGACGGAGGCACGTACTGACTCCAGTGTCAGTGCTCTGCAGCCATGATATTTCGGAGTCAGTGTACAGGGGGAAGGCAGAACCAGGCAGGATCAGACAGGTATTACAGGTATTACAAGGGGCCAAATGGCAGAGCACAAGCACTGTGCTGTATAACACGCTTTAAGGGAATAGGATCTGTTTTTTTTTGGGTTAACTAATGCTTTAAATCCCTGCATGGAACCCAAATTGTCAGAATAAAGCTATATTCACTTTGAATACCCAATTCATGTACTAGTAAGAATACTGCTTTTTAATTTCCCTGATCCATGACTAGTCATTCACCGACTGTGAAGACAGCTTCACCTTATTGCTAGCACTGACTTTACAAAGTAACCATACAACTTACAAAGTGAACATTCACATTGCTAGTAGAACGGCCTCTTGAGTAAATATTTCAATAGTTTGTGCAGTAGGGATAAAAACTAGCGATGGTGTCTGAAGCCGTTGTAAATTACTTTTACAATCCTCCAGCCCAATTTTTTTTCTTATTTTAGATAGTTTGTCAGGTTTGGAAAGTCTATCGGGTTTTAATGATTTTTGTGTCACTTTTTGGCAGATCTACTCTTACGGTTTGTCTTGGCAACTTTTTTAATTAGGACAAAGAGAGGAGAAGAATGATAGTATATATACTGTATATCCTCAAGCAGGGGCAAACAGCGAGATTTCTCATTGCTTTGGGGAGATGACCACTCACTTTCTGCCATGTCTCTGTGACAGAAAGTTAGGGGGAAATCTCTCAGATGGGGGTTCCATACAGAAATTCTAACCCATCCACTCTATCCAGTACTAAAACTTAATAAAAGGTTATTAGTTTGCAATTCTTTTTGGTACCTAGCTAGGTAAACCAGGAACATCAGCCAGGTCCCAGAAAGTCCTTTCTCATGACAACCACATATTATAGTACAGCCCCAATATGACACTTGCTGCCAAAGCATTTTGTCCCATACGGAGCTTAACCTGTGCTTTGTCATGTTCACTGTAGTGTTTCCTTTCCCATGATGAATTAGTATAACATTTAGGATTTTTAATCTTATGATATAGTTTTTTAGACAGGTATTGTGTTGTCTAATAGCAGTGCTCTGCATTGTAGAAAGTCACATAATCTTTGTTAGCTGCAACTTTCTCGCATGCTGTGTGCTTTCTACAAAGGGCAGTTTCTGTGGGCTTTGCGTGAACTAACTGTAGGTATTGACTATGCAGATTCCATTAAATACATTTTGTACAGTTACAGCATGTTAAATGTAGTAGCTTTTGCTTTAGCTGTGAGTATTTTAACAGACTACCGACTACTACTGAAAAGGTAAGTCCAAGACAATGCCTTTTTCAATTTCCAGTGGCCAGGGCTTTTGCCATAATGTGAAAGTATGCATGCCAATGTGCTTCTCTCCAGCAATGCGACAACCACATTCTCTTTTGTTTCTCCCTCGTCACTGCAGGCGTCTTTGGCCATCAGTAGCAGATGGACATATTCTTGCAAGAGAAAAGGGTATGTGCACAAAATTAAAGCCACCAAGACTCCCCAATTCATTTTAATAAAAAAAAAAAAAAAAAAAACAATACGTTTGCTTATTGTCTACATTTCCACTGCACACTATATACATGCTCAAAATAACCTTACCAGGTCATCTGTGTACAATGAGAAAATGGTTGAACATTTTAAACTAATTTTCTTGGGATGTTGGGGTCTCAGTGTTATCTGATGTGATTTTTGATTCCCATAGTCAGGTTGATGTAAGGTAAAAGTGATTTATTACACGTACCTGCTGCACTTTACACTGCCCTGTTGGAAGACATTTCCAGTTTTACGTAAAACGGTATTAAACCTAAAACTAAAAAGGTAATATACAAAAATAACAATAAACCTGCACTAATGAATAACAAGCAGCTTGCACAATATACTGGCAGCATAAGGTTACATATAAACACAAAGGGTGCAGCTCTAAAAAGGGTGTTTTAAAGGAGAGTATAAAGTTCATAATGATAAGAGTCCAGATAATGTGATTCCGAATGGTGAAAAATAAATCTTGTGAGGAGTCTTCCACCAGCGGGTATGAACACACTGAGCTCTTACCGTAAAACTGTAGACCACCCCATAAAATGGTCTCTGGCACTCTTTAAAAATCAGATCACTCCAGGTCACTCCGATATCAAATGCCAAAAGAATTCATTCCACATCAGATAGACTGCATATGACAGACACTCCGCCAGATGTACAGTATCTCACAAAAGTGAGTACACCCCTCACATTTTTGTAAATATTGTATTATATCTTTTCATGTGACAACACTGAAGATATGACACTTTGCTACAATGTAAAGTAGTGAGTGAACAGCTTGTATAGCAGTGTAAATTTGCTGCCCCCTCAAAATAACTCAACACAGCCATTAATGTGTAAACCGCTGGCAACAAAAGTGAGTACACCCCTAAGTTAAAATGTCCAAATTAGTTCCAATTAGCCATTTTCCCTCCCCGTTGTCATGTGACTTGTTAGTGTTACAAGGTCTCAGGTGTGAATGGAGAGCAGGTGTGTTAAATTTGGTGTTATCACTCTCACTCTCTCATACTGGTCACTGGAAGTTCAACATGGCAGCTCATGGCAAAGAACTCTGAGGATCTGAAAACAAAAAATGTTGCTCTACATAAAGATTGTCTAGGCTATGAGAAGATTGCCAAGACCCTGAAACTCAGAAACTGATCTGCAGCATGGTGGCCAAGGACAAGTGAGTGATGAAATGTAACATCGT